>SRZU01000140.1:0-135397 GCA_013183765.1 Fusarium xylarioides
GAATTTCGGCAGTTTTTGTGATAGTCTTTTCATTATCATTAAGACTACCCCTCTCTGGGAATCAAAATGCCCGCTCTTCTAGAGGTCTATATAAGACCTAGGTTTTCCCACTCAGGGAACTTCTTTTAACTTAGACACTTATCAACTTTTCTATTACATAATATATATCATTAAACTTAGAAAAAATCGCTCTTCTTAACAAATCTACTTTTATCTTAAAAATCCTACCTTATGCCTATCTACAACACAGTTACAACCTTTTTCCCTCCGACTTCTACAGCCTCTTCTGTACCTATTACAGTCATCTATCCTTCGACCTATATCGAATTCATAGGCTATTTTATTCAAGCCTTAACAATAATAAGCTTAATTATACACCTTATACAATCTGCTAATAATAAACCTAAGCATAGCTTAGTTTAATACAGTTAGACCTAACTGTTACATAAATAAGGTAACTAGAGGTATAAAAGGGGTATTTTAAAAGGCTTATATTATAAATAGCTATAATAAGGGCTATAGTAATAGTAATATTAGCTTTTAAGAACTAGCTATAGCTTTAAGGATCCTATAGCTTAATTTTAAGTACTTATTATATAATAAAAAAGCCTAAAAGAAGTTATATAATCTATTTATAAAGTTACTTTTAATATTATATATTTTATAAAGCTAAAAGGCTATATTAATAAGATAATAGTAATAAGAAGTAGTTAATATAAAGGTAAAACTATACTTAAAAACTTAATTACAGTAAAGTATAATTTTATATACTTATTCTTCTAGTATAAAGAGGTATTAATTATAATAAAGTACTAGGAGATTTAATAGCTAAAGGTAATACCTCTTTATAAGTAAGGAAATTACTTTAAGCTACTAGATAATTAAAAGGGGCTTTTAAGAAAAGGAAAATTTAGCTTTTAATATTTTTAATAATACTAAAAAAGATATTAATAATAGTAATATTAATATTATTATAATATTATAAAAAAAATATAATTAAAAAAGAGATTAAAAAAGTAATTTAATAATAATTAAAAAAAGCTAGCTTTTAAAGTATATTATAAGAGATTAATATAAAGAAGTAAAAGGTTTACTTAAAATTTTACTAGCTAGGATTTTTATTATTAAAAATCCTATCTTAAATATACTATTTTTATTATAAAAGGGCCTAAAAATTAATAAAAATAAAAGGTATTTATATATTACTAATATTACTATATAGACTTATAGACTTATAAGTTAGGATCTTTATATCCTTAAGTTATAGTGATTTTTCCTAACTTGCAAGTTAGGGGGTTAGACTTGAATTGAGTTAAATGACTTGAATTATTGGGAATGTTGTGTATATGTATATACTAGTAACTTCTTATTGTAACATAAAAGGACCGGCATGCGGGGAAGACTAGAAGGGGTAGGGATGCTCACGACGGTGTGGAGACGCACTAGGACGTGGTTACAGATTTCCGAACTGCCGCATTAGCTCATGGCTCTAAAGAGTCGGAATATACGTGGTAGAGGGTTGCATTATTGTCCTTGGCCTGTGAATTGGTGGACTGATGTGGTTGTCGCCGATGTATGAGACATTAATGCAACGTGACATGTTGACGCAGTTTTTGGTGCTTTCAACTGGTGATCATAAGAGCACAGTGGTATTGGATGATCTTTGGACCCCAATGCTACGCAAAACATACCACGCTTGGGCCCAGTGTCTATGCACCTTTGTTGGTTTCAACTGTTCTATTCATTAATTTTTTTCTTGGCTGCTGCAACACATTTCGTCAATCTTGCGACCAGCTGACAACTGAAACGTTGGGATGACGACTATGGCGCCTGGCTATCTGCAGAAAAGGACCATAAGGTTATTCACCTGTCATTGAATAAATATCAACACGTTCAATACTGTCATTTACATGTTTACCGAACACCAAGTTCCCACGGGTGGTTTCCCCGATCGATCCAGCATCCATTCATTGGTGCAAAGGAGCTTGATGTTGAATAGGCCGGAGAGGACGGCATACGAGACCAGTTTCTACGGCTATACCGTCTCGAACAATACCAAAGCCTAATTTGTACTCGACAGTCCAGAAATACTCGCTCACGCGTAATGAAATGGCACCGAAGCAACAACGCCCGTCTTGGCCATCGGGTCGAGATGATCCACTCTACTTGAGCCACGCGAGCCATCAGTGTGAGCTCGACTTTATTCACCAGCGGGAGGATCGGTACGCATAACGGTCGGACAGCGAAGGCTGGTGAAATTCGAGCAATTGCATACAAACATAAGCAATATTCGTGTTGATTACAGTGTCTGTGACTATTTGAGTACAATAAGAGGAACGATAGTTGCCAACATCGAGTCTCTAGTAGATAAAATCATTTATGCTATAGGTTAAGATAGCGAGCACATCTTAAGCCTGAGTCAGTAACCAGAGAATATATCGGAGTTCATGCCTAGTTATTGCACCCCTTCCAATTCATCCTGCCAATGATGAATAGAACGACTGAAACCAGATATTTTGTGTCCCGCTGGTACGGTAACCAGTGTCTTGACGCCGTTGCAGACCAAGCATTGCACCAGGCTCTCAACCATTCGAAAACGAGGAAAGGCATCAGGAAGAGCCAGTTTCCGCAAGAGAATTTCAATCACGGATATATGTTGTACTTCTGTATAAACACTATCGACGTTTCCTGTGGCGTACCTAGCTGGATTCCAGCTTGCAGTGTCTTCCTCACCTGGGTTCAGAGACATATCATGTTTAGGTTAGCTCCAGACTCTAATTCACAGCAATTAAATTATAACAAAGTCGGCAGTTCGTATCGGCGCCAATCTAAGTTCTTTATACAAGCTTTTTGCTAAAGAAATAGTCGGAAAATAAAGCTCTATAATAAGATAGCTTCGGAGATGCCGTGAGCTAGGACGGGAATCTGTATTTCCTCACTAGTGTCACCAATTGGCGGCTGCAGTGACTTTCCATTCTCGGTATAGCTCATACTTGGAGAGACACTGCCGAGGTTTTCTGTATCACGCCATGTGTTTGGAACACCCATCCTTAGTTGTTAAACTCAATTCAATACTCTTTCTCCGTCGAATGGAGAGGATCGTCACCAACTACCGTACTCGAGAGTATCCGTGAAGTTCGGATCCGAATAGTGGATGCTGTCTATATGCCGGTACCTTGTTGTCCTGAGTTCTGAAACAGGCCCGTGTAGAACAAAACGCTTCAATGTCACTGTGGGTGCGCCACCACGGCCCAAGTTAAACTGTTGCCTAAGCTTGTTGCGCGCGCGATGCTCACTCTGTACCTAGACATCTTTAAGCACAAGCCTCTAAACTGATGACAAAAGGCTTTTCCTTCACCGCTGATGTCTCTTATGACCACCTGAACTTTTCTCATCAAATTCGGAGTCGGATTGCTTGACCATGGAACTCCCCGAGACTACCGGCCGACAGCCCCGGGCCAACTCATCCTGCGCCGAATGCAGACGTCGCCGTGTCAAATGCGAAGGCCAGACGTTTCCATGTCGGCAATGCGTTTACTACCTCGTCCCACATCTCTGCCATTATCCTGCAAGGAAAAAGAGACACAATGTATCTATAAAGTAAGCCCGCGTGCATATAAACAAAGTGAACCTGCGCTGACTGCAACTAACAGATCTCACGCCGAACTCACCGATAGTTACGCCAAGGCCCGAAAGGTCATCGAATCGTTGTTCCCCTCAAGTTCGCTTGATGAATTATCCTGCATGACTCGTCAGCAGTTGCTGATACGCCTGCAAGATTCCAAGGCACCTCCACCTGCTGTCGAGACTGAGCCGCAGGATCATTTGCAGGTTTTGGAACCATCGGTGGAACAGAACTTCACTTGGGATGAAGTATCCGAGACCGAAAGCGAGACGTCGCGCGTGGCAGACGACGTCAACGGACTGGCCTTCTCACGACAATCGCTCAACGCTTCATACCTGGGTATATCCTCGGTCCCTACTATTCTGAAAGTCATCTCCCATCTTTCTCCTCATGTCCAGCAACGAGTTCCCAAGGGCTCCGAAGCTTGGCGGAGCCCATCGACCTTAGCTGCTAGTCCAGGCGATATAGCCAGCCTGCAAATAGACGAGATACCGCTTATAAACGCCTACTTCAGCCACGTGCATCCCGTCATCCCCATGGTAGACGAAGCCGACTTTCGTCAGCGCTATCCTCAATCTAATACGGAAGAGGATGAAGCTGGCCCATGGCTCGCTCTGCTGAACATGGTGCTCGCTATGGGCTCAATGGCATCAGACTCGATTCACTTCAGCGCGCACAATCATTTTTACAAGCGAGCTCTACCTCATCTAAACATCAACTCTTTTGGTTTCGGGCACCTCTACATGGTTCAAGCATTGGCTCTGTATAGTGGCATGGTTCTTCACTTTCTCAATAAGCCGAACATGGCAGTTGCTGTCATGGGAGCAACCCTGCAGATGGCCGTGGCAATGGGCTTGCATAGAGTGCAGGCTTCGCAGGCCACTATGCATGCAGCTTACCATCCCGCTAATGGCTCGACCTCCACACGAATACGTACGTGGTGGTCTATTCTGTGTCTAGATACGTGGGCTTCGTCTACTTTGGGGCGTCCTAGTCACGGATATTGGGACCCAGCTATTACCTTGACTTCGCCCATGTCAGTCCTCCAAGATCTGGTAAGCCAAACTGACCGCTTTACGATGCCTCTGCTAAGACGCGTTCTTGCATCCTAGGATTACGGAACCATATCCCTCGCTGCCAGTGAAAGGTTCTGTAGGATTGCCACACGTGTACAACAGCGACTCGCCCGGTTACCTCTGATCAGCCCCGACGAAATTGACGAATTCGACCATGAACTTATCGCCTGGAAAGACTCGTTACATATGTTCCTAGGCCATCGTGAGCAATGTCCGCCAAGTATCAACACCGCACGGGCGATTCTTTGGTGGCGATGGATCACAACCCGACTCACACTCTATCGGCCAGGTTTGTTAATCACAGCGCTGCGTCAGAAGCCATGGGGCCAAGAAAATACCCGTGAAGCGGCCCACGCACGGAAATGTGTCCAGATTGCGAAAGAGGGAGTTGATCTAATGGCCCTGGATTGGGTTTCGAACCAGTTCCTTTGCTGGAATAGCGCTTGGAATCTGTTTCAAGTGTCATTAGTCCTCGTTCTAGGTCTGATGTCGGACAAACAAGAAGCAGGTAACTTAAAGTGCTATGACTCAGTTTGTCAAGCGATTGAGTTATTTGCTCTGATGGAGCCTCTTGACGCCGGATGCACTCGCAGTCGAAAGCTTCTTCAAGGACTTTTGGATAACACGAAGGGTGCGGAGGAAAACACTGCTTTCCCGACACCCGAAGGGCTGGATAATTTCATACTTGACTACCTCGGTACAGATCTAGTTTGGGAAGATGTGGATTGGCTAGGATACCTTTAGGTCGATTTCAGTCTGACCTTACTTCTGGTATCAGCTCAGAGAATGGGTAAACCTTGAAAGGCATCTTCCCGATGCATTTTCGCACATCAGGCAGTCTTATGGGTGCTCTTTCAGAAGAGATAGGTTAAGCGATGGAGATATTCGTACAATATGGGCATCTAGGCCTCATATTGCCATTCAATATTTACTGCTCTACAGTGTAAACGCTATATACACGAACAAAACACTCTTCAAGAGTTTAGACCTTGACAGTAGCACCAGTAATGCTAACAGTATAATCAAGACCCTTAGAAACCTCAGCACTCAGATCAAAGCCATCGTACAGGATAGGCTTAGCAGGAGCATTGGCAACAACAACACTAACATCATCACCAGCCTGAACAGGAACAGTACCAGCACCATCCTCAAGCGTAACATAAGAAGACTCGCCGTCCTTGCGGTAGATAGCAACAGTAGCGACGAACTCAGCATCGGCGGACACCTTGACCTCAAGTGAAGTACCAGTAACGTCGAGAGGAATGATGTTGGCGCCCATGTAGCGAGGTTGACGATCAGCCTTGGGTTTGTATGATCCCGTACCGACAGCTTCCATGTCGGTAAAGGGGATATCAGCACGCTGCTGGAAGAAAAGCTCTTGGGCAGTTGGATGGCCGATGTCAACGTAGGCCATGCGAGCCCAGTAGCGACCGACGATATCACCAACAGTAGCGTTCTGCGAAACGCGAGCAAGAGTGTGAAGAGGAGTCTCGTTGCTATCCTTCTCATACTGCAACTGCAGCTGTCGAATGGTATCTTGACCCAGACCAGCAAAGTCATCAGGGTTGTAGGTCAAGTAAGCCAGGAAAGGCCAAGCCTGGTAGTAATTACCAGTATCGACGGACCCATCGACAATGACTTGGTGAGAATCACCAAGAACCTTCTTAAGCTCAATCTCAGTGGGAGAAGTCTCCTGGTTGTGGTTCTTTCGCGCGGGTGCGCAGATGTCGGAGGTCTTGTATGTATCAGCGACCCAGTTCGCCAGAGTCTCCCACCAAGCACCGGTTCGACCTTGGTTAACCCAAGCTTTCTGATGATAATGCATTCCATGACCATACTCATGAACCGTAACACCCGGCACAGCAAGGTACTGATCCACAACCTCAAGATACGCCATGCCTGTTGCCTGATCACTATGCATCACACCCGCCGCACTGCCCAAGTCGCCAACAGTGTAGACATTAGTCTTGTACTTTGGCCCACTATCAGTCTCATCGTTGAACGAAAGACCAGGAGATCGCCACTTTAGCGTTCCGACGAAGCATTCGTATGCTGCTTCGAGCATGTCGAGCGTTTGGGCTGTTGCATCGGCGGAACCAGCGTAGATGCGGAAATGCGCTGAATCCTTGAAGTTGGAGCCGCCGGGGCCGATGTTGGGATTCGCGGTGTATGTCTCTGCTGCCGCCGGGGCATCAGCTGTTTGGGTCACGGCCTGGGGGAGGGCGTGAGCGCCCACGGCGAGGAGGGTTATAGTCGCAGACTTGAAGAGACCCATTGTAACGAATGAAGAAACGAAAGTGATATCTTAGAACTAAGAAGCAAACGAAAGGAATGAGGATAACTGAAGTAACGGGATGATTTGGGAGATCATCTTGTTTTTATGCTTGGTTCAAGCTTAACTGGGACGTGCGAGACGAAGTTCCTCGATTGGTGGACTTATGATGTTCCGGTTCATAGCGGTTTCAATATGGAGTTTCAGAACAGGGGAGTTACTAAGTTTAATTGTCAATACGAGAGAATCTGTTAGGATCATCGAGTTGCCAAGAGAAATAGGGGCTGTTTGATTGCCCAGTGGCATTGACGGGTTTCATCTCGGGGCATTCTACCCCGAGGCTTCTGTTGAGCTTCTAGAGCCCAACTACCAGCATTTTGAGCTGTATTTTCAACTCTTTATACGACGGAAGTAAGAGTATGGATCAAGCTTAAAATCTATTTCAGTTTCTAAATTTATTTGAGCTGGATTGTTGATCTGGTGACGAGACTCGTCAAGTCATAGCCGACGATTACCCGTCGCATCACGCAATGACCTATTGGTCACCCGGTCATGACTCCATCTCACAACCCATCGACTCATCCTTGTTTCAACATCCTCAATACAACCCTCTCATTAAAACCCCGACTCAACATGTCTTCAGAACGCGCTGAAGACGCGAGTCAGCAGCCTCTCCTGTCGGAACATCGCCAAGCAGATCACGATGCAGTCGCGTCGCGGGGTACTTTCACGCGTAACCTCGGCGCCGTAGAAGCCTTCGGTATAGTCGTCAGCATCGTCATCGGAAGTGGAGTTTTTACTTCTCCCGGCTCGATTGATACGAATGTTCCGTCGCCGGGATTGGCTTTGGTTATTTGGTTGATCGGTGGTGTTTTGGCTTGGACGGGTGCTACGACGTTTGCTGAGCTTGGGACTGCTATTCCTGGCGAGGGTCAGTTTCACCCTGCTTGTTTTCGTGAGGATTGTCTAACGGGGTGCAGGCGGTGTTCAGCCGTATCTTCAGCATATATATGGCGATATCTGGGGTTTTCTCGCAGCGTGGACATGGATCGTTACCGTCATGCCAGCAACCCTAGCAATCCTCTCCATCGTCTTTGTGGAGAGCGCCTACTCAGCCGCAGGCGTCATAAACGAGGACCACCGCATGTCGCACAAGTTCCTCTCGATCCTAGTACTCATCATCATGAGCGTCGCAAACTCTATCAGCACGAAAGCAAGTACTCGGCTCAACGGCTTCTTCGTGGTTCTCAAGTTTGTAAGCATTCTTGTCGTGGTCATGGCTGCGCTAGCTGTTGTTGGTGTTCATGCTACGCATCCTGATAAGGAAGTTGGGGGAGGTGATTGGTTCAAGAAGAATTGGTTTGAGTATAGAGATACGTATAATCCGAATGGACCTGATACAGATTGGAGCAGGTTAAGTCAGTGGGAGATATTTGGACATTATTCTGCTGCGCTTTATGCGGCTCTGTGGGCTTACTCTGGCTGGGACAAGGTGAGTTACTGAATCTTTACTGCATGGTCTTACGCTGACATGACTAGGCCATCTATGTCTCCGCTGAGCTTTCACAACCTGCAAAGCAACTTCCCCTTGCCATCAACACCTCAATTCCAACAGCGATAATCTGCTTTCTTGCCGCTAACGCTGGATACTACGTTCTACTCCCGTGGAACGTCGTCAGCACTACCGACAGCGTGGCCGTCACTGCCCTCACGCGCCTTTTGGGCCGAGGCTTCGGCATCGTCACGGCTGTTCTCATCTGTCTGGTCGTTGCAGGCTCATTACTTGGCAACTCATTCGTCGCAAGCCGTATGTGCGTCGCTGCAGCGAGAAAGGCTTGGATCCCTAGTCTTTTCACCATCGTTGGCCGAGTCGGCGTTAAGCCCGATGCTGAGGAAGCCGAGGGATCTGAAGATGAGTCTACTAAAGAAGGTGGAGACGCACCCATCAACGCCGTGATTCTCTCAGTTGTCCTCGCATCTTTTTACATTCTCTTCGGAAGCTTTAGAGCTCTTTTGACACTGAATGGTCTGGGAGAGTACTCTTTCTTCTTCCTCACGGTCCTCGGTGCTATTATCCTACGATATCGTGAACCGGCTCTGGAGAGACCTTACAAAACATTTTCGATCAACCCAGTAGTGTTTGTGCTGGTCAGCGGATTTGTGGTTGTTCGAGGTGCCATCTTTGCTCCTGTTCAGGCGATTGTCATCCTTGTCATCTGGGCTCTGGGCATTGCCTTTTACAAGGTGCGACAGTACTTGTCCACGAGATACAGGCGACCGTAAGTATCACCAGGGAAGAATTTCAATTTGTACGGCAATAGCTAGGACTGCTTCTGCTATAATCTGTCAAATAGAATTGGGGATGGTGACATGGAGACTGAATTAGTATTTATGGGTGACACTCACCAGATAGCTAAATCTTGATACGAATAATAATTCACTGATTACTGACGGTTACATCTGATCGCCTCCGCTAGCGGAGATTGTGCGGTTATTAATGCCGAGTATGGTAGTCCTCGCCGCACGCAATGCTCTTGAAGATGGCATCATCATAACTAGTATCTACTAAACCACAAAACCGATTAGATCCAGCCATAGTATTGGACGTTGATGTAAAACTCCATCGGAAGCATGTAACCTATCGTTATTTGTAAGAAAGATAGATGGCCTACCCCACGGACTTAACGTTGATGTGCTTGTTGGATATTTGACGACTTGACCAGGATGTGACCCAGCTTTTTGGTAGAGGCCGTGTCGTGCATATCATGTATCAGATCAGCATAAAATGAACATGCCCCGACAGTGAGACGTGATATACGTAGCAATTCTGGCTTAGTCTTAGGATTAACATGTCTCAACCACCTGCAAGGAAATGGTACCATTGGTACTCACCAACCGACACGACAGAAGAAAAGAAGCTCATCTTGAAGCTCGACCTTCTACTCGTCCCTTATGCATTTGTTCTATACTGGGTCAAATATGTCGATCAAACCAACATCAGTAAGCTCACTCTTCTACTCCCTCTGGCCATTTACACTGACTGGATTAGATAATGCCTATGTCTCTGGGATGGCAGATGATCTCGGTTTTCACGGCAACGAATTAGTCCAGTTCCAAACAATATTCGTCGTTGGAAACGTCGTCGGTCTTTTACCGTTCATCTATCTCTTCCCTCGTGTTCCGATGCATATTCTAGTTCCCAGTCTTGACCTCGGTATGTCACACACCACAGCATGTCCAACTAACCGCTGACATGTTACCAGGATGGGGCATCTTTACACTTCTTCAGTATCGCGCCACAAGCTACGCAGAGATCATGGCCTATCGTTTCATGGTCTCCATCTTTGAAGCATCGTACTTCCCTGGTGTTCACTTCGTACTCGGGAGCTGGTACAGATCAGATGAGATTGGTAGAAGAGGCGGATTATTTTATATCGGCCTTACTCTTGGGACTATGACCGCTGGTCTTCTTCAAGGTGCTGCGACGCAGTACCTCGATGGCCATAATGGCCTTGCTGGTTGGAGATGGAATTTTATCATCAACGCAATCATCACATTGCCTCTAGCCTTTGTAGGCTACTTTCTCTGGCCTGGGACACCTGATAAGCCCAACCGATTGGTCATGAAGAAGTCTGAAATCGCCCTCGCAAAAGATCGCTTGGAACGTAACGGGACTAAAGTTCGAAGTACACCCTTTTCGTGGACTTTGCTCCGCCGTATCTTCACGAGTTGGCAGTTCTACATCCTCGTATTCTGGGACATTCTGTTCTTCAACACCAGTGCCAACACAGCTGCGTTCCTCCTTTGGATCAAAAGTTTAGATCGCTACAACACTACCAAAGTGAACCAGCTTGGGTCCATCAGTCCTGCTCTGGGCATCTTCTTCGTCCTGTTTATCAACTTCAGCGCCGACTTATGGATCGGAAGACCTTCGGCTATCACATTAGCTTCCGTGATCAACTTCACTGGCCTTGTTATCCTAGCAATCTGGAACGTCCCCGAAGCAGCAAAGTGGTACGCTTACAGCGTCGGATACTCCGCCGTTGCAGTTTCATCTGTCCTTTACGGCTGGGCGAATACCATCCTTCGACATAATAACGAGGAGCGAGCCTTGACGCTTATTCTGATGACAGCTATAGCTACGTCGACTCAAGCTTGGATACCGCTTCTTGTGTATCCTACAGTCGAAGCACCTCGGTTCCCGAAGGGTTATGTTTACTCAGCGGTCATGGTTGTTCTTCTCGTGGCGATGACTCAGGTCATTCGTGTTGTTTATGGTAGTCATGGGTAAGTTTGGTACAAAGACATCTACGGAGATGGAACTAATGCTTTGCAGGGAAAAGGCGCTCGCCCGACGGGGTAGTCTGAGTGATACGAGTGAGGATGGTGAGATTCAGGCACCTCATGGGCTTAGCATTGACAAAGATGCGGGGAAGCATATTCAACCCTCCACGGTGGCAGTGTAGAAGCAATGTTCAAGATCGCGACCACCAGGGAGAGAATACGGGAGCTATACTCACAAAAGAATCGACAATAGTTATGGAATGGAGAGTTGATGGCCTCGAATCTCTTTCACTGCTCTAGTTCTCTTCAAATTACACTGCAATTGATGGCTCTTAGCTATACTTGGATAATTTCGTAAATCTCGTATCACGTCCAATTATCTTGTGTGAGGACCGCTAACTCGAGAGCGTGGCGTCGATAGCTGAATCCTCCAGCCTTATAGCTCAGCACAACCCCATTTTGTAGCTAGTGTACCAGCCGATCGGCATACCAATAGTTAATAGTCTCTCACTAAGATCCGATGGTTCCAGATTTACGAAATTACAAGCCCCTTACCCACGATCTATAAAACAAAGATCTGTTCCCCAGTCTTGGCACTGCAATCGTCACACTCGTTTCGCCGATCCCATTCACTCGTTTCCACAATGCGTTTCTCACTACAGACCCTGTCCCTTTTCGTCCTCTCCTCCCAGGCAGGTCTCGCCCTCGCAGGACACTGCAAACCATCACCCACTACAACAGCCGCTGCTACCTCCACCACCACCTCCGTTCCCGAAGGAACCCCTATTGACGCCGTCCTCTCCGATGGTCGCGTGGTAAATACCTATCTCAGCGGCCAGTACCTCACCGACCAAGGAGACACCCCCGCAACCTTTGCCCTCGAGCCGTCAACCGGTCGCCTCACCACCGTTATTGGTGGCATCAAGAAATACCTCCAAACCGTCATCCCGCTTGGCCCCGCACTTTCATTCCAGTTTGATACCTATCAAAACATTGTCAACAATCAGTACCGGTACTTTGTCAAATGCGCGGTCGTGGCGGGTTTCCTGGCGTGCGAGTCGGAGAGTGGTTCGACGCCTATTTATTGGCACATTGAGAGCAACAACATTTTCTATGGCACTCAGTACGTGCCCACTGGTGTTACTACTGCCCAGTTCAAGTTCCAGTAGAGCGGGCAGGCGGGTTATAGCGCGACTCGTGTCGAAAAGCGCGCCTGGCAATCAGTGATGTATTGGGGAACATAGGGGCACTGGTGCGCTGCGCAGCCCAAGAATTTCCGCTATCACGAGTCTCGGCTTTAGAAGCCGAAGAAGGCATGTATCTTGATTGCCTTATCTAAAGCCACTAAAAGTCTTAGGCATAGGTACCTAATTTATTACAGTTTAGGATAATTTTAGGGTCACTTCATGATAAGTTGTAATAAGTTGAGAGTAGTACCTCCCTTCTCAAAGATGACGTTTTCAAAGGGCAGGCTGTACGAGGGAATAAACACATCTTATCAGCTGGCAGTTTTGAGCCAGATTTAATTCCTATTCTTTGTATATAATTCAAGAATTAATGTCGCTGTTTCAACAAGTGATTTCGCTTCTCTTTTCTCGCTTCCATCTCTTCCTTCGAGTCGAGTGCCGTGCGGGACTATTAGGCCCCGGATTCTCAATCAACACTATCCTCTAATCCTCGATCACAATAGCCTCCGGCGTTTGGGGACTTTTGTCAATATAGACTAGCCAGCCAGACATCGGCTGAACAAAGTAATATCCAAGGAGAGTTTCTGGGTCAAAAGCGTACGCATCGCGCGAATACGCGGGTAAACCTCCAACCATTGTACAGTCCCTAGGCCCCTAACCAAAGTCGACCTGAAGAGGTAACGTTGTAACAGCAGAAGGCATGTCAGTATCGAATATAAATCCTGGCGTTTGGGCAACTTTCTGTAGATCGAAGAACCTCAGAAGCCAGCCACCACTTGGCGATCCCAACCAGTCTGTTTCGAGCATCCTGTCCCAGAAATCCCTCTATGGTCTAGGGTTCCTCTTATCAGCCGTAAGTTGAGAGGGCGTACCGTTGGATTGCCATCCAGCTCGTCGCATTTCGTCCACAAAACTGCTAAGACGCCATATCAAGACATCCATTCGCCGTGAGTGGTTTTTGAGTTTTGCAAAGGTTTCCTGCAATTTTAGCCAGTCGTCCCCACGTACACTGACGAATATAGGCGAGCGATCGTTAGGCTCCCGGGGCTTTTCGAATCTCCGACAGTGGCGAGGTTGGCAATTTGTGCCTAGGAGTATGAGAGCGGCCGCCCCGGAATCCGCCTGAAAGGTGGTGCTGAAACAGGGAAGAAGAAGATTGGCGACCTGGTCACCAAACGTTGCCTTGACCATGTCGGTCAAGCAATCCACCACCCCTTTGGTGTCTTCGAGTTGTGCTCGAGTAAAAGTCGGAATCTTATGTGTTTGCCGAGTATGAAAGACCTCGCAGATATGGGGTTTCAGCAGTGCAAGAGCAGCAAGCCAGATATCATCCACCCGAATTATAAGTCCAGTATGCTTGTCGAAATATTCTGCTACAGCCCAGATGAATCCATTCTGAGAGTCTATTGTCTCAGCGGTGTGGTTGAAGAAGTTAATTGTGAAGACGCCAGCACTTTTTGCGTTGTCAGCGGGAGATATCTTGTCGAGAAGTTGGCCCCCATGATACGCGATATTTTGATCATTGAGCTGCCATGTCGGTACGTCCATTGCCGTGACTTTGAAGATGTTCTTAAGCGTGAAGAGAATAGGATAGAATAGAAAGTGCTTCGTTGGGTTTTGTTTTGGTGCGTTATTGATGACGGGGATGATGAGATGATGAGAGAGGGAGAAACATTGTGGGGGAGGAAAGAAAACTCAGGATCTTAACCCTAAGTGATGGAAAATACTTAGGTAAACTTAGCCTAAGTTTAGGTAGCTCTTTGCTAAGTTTATTTTGACACCCTGAATCAAGGTTTGGTGTATTCTTGCTCTCCGAAGGAATCTGGCGTTTTTAGAAAGTGCTGTCTCGACTTCTTTCTGACCTCTGATCAATCTATCAGCCTGGAACAGGCAAGAGTTGACCTGCATTCCGATCGTGAAGTTTTGAAGCCAGTGGAAGGAGGTAATCGCAGCCAATTGCATGCTCAAGGGCATTCCATTCGGCTGCTCACCATTGATTGCAAAAGGAACAGATTGCTGCTGTAGTATAGGTCAAAAAATGGATTTTGGTGGAGTCTAACTACCTGCGTTGGACGAACATGGAATCGAACCCTGGACCACTCCCAGATGCGAGCATCTTATGGACGAAACTTGCTAAGGGAGTATTATACCACTAAACCATTCGCCCGGAATTGTTGAAATGCTGTGCCAAATCTGTGCCTAGATTGTGCGCCCAACATTGGCGCCTTTGGAAATTAATCGGGTATTGCGAATCACTCCTGTTGTTGCTTGAAGTGGTAGACATTTGAACTTGGTGGCGCTGTCGAAATTCTTTGGACTTCATCTAGAGATTGAGTTTTCCACCGGCGGATTGATGGTGGGCCACGAGAGTTTGTGGTTGGGAAAGTTGGTGGCTCCATGGAGCCGCACCGTTACAACGGCGATTTTGCAAATATTGACCACCAACGTTACGACATACGAAAATGAACACGAGCCCCAAAACTTTTACGATCAACACAGAATCATTAAAAATCTACCAATTAAATACAAAACCGCATCTATGAACTTTTCCTCACTGCGCAGCAACCATCGCCGCAGCAGGCTTAACCTCAACCTCCACCTCATCAATCTCCATCTGCAGGGTAATCTTCTCCCAAACCGCCGACTTGCCCAACTCCTCAAACGTATCCTCCACCACCCTCGCCGTCCTCTCCACAATCTCATCAACATCCTCCTTCGACACGATAAAAGGTGGACAGATCAGAAAATGATCGCCACTGTACCCATCATACCCACCATTAGCGTTAAACAGCGCGATTTCGTACCCAGCGCTCATTCCGCGCGAGTGCAACAAGCCATTGAGCCCGAGATCATACGGGAAGGGTGTTTTGGTCTTTTTGTTGGTTACGAACTCAACGGCCCAGAAGAGTCCCCGGCCGCGGATGTCGCCCACGTATGGCATCGGGAGGAGGCGCTCTTTGAGCTTGGTGCCGAGATAGGCGCCCATTGAACGAACGTGCGATAGCATGTTTTCATCGCGGATGATTTGTTGGACTTTGAGGGCGGCGGCTGCAGCTTGGGGATGGGCCATGTAGGTTTGACCGTGGGCGAAACCCTTGCCGCTCTTTTGGAACGACTCAACGAGCTTGGAGTTGATCATGACTGCAGAGACAGGAGCGTATCCCGCACCGAGACCCTTTCCGACGACGAGAATATCAGGAACGACATCT
This sequence comes from Fusarium xylarioides, assembly GCA_013183765.1. Lineage (NCBI taxonomy): Eukaryota > Fungi > Ascomycota > Sordariomycetes > Hypocreales > Nectriaceae > Fusarium > Fusarium xylarioides. The sequence goes on from SRZU01000140.1 coordinate 15,654, forward strand.
TCCTGCTCCCAAGCGTGAAGAGTACCCGTACGACCCATTCCACACATGACCTCATCAAGAATGAGAAGAGCGTTATACTTCTCGCAAACAGCCTTCATAGCAGGAAAATATCCCTTCAGCGGCATAGCACAACCACTCGCCTAAACACATCAGATCAGCGCATTTCCGAGAAAAAGACAAGAGCCAACTTACACTCCCTCCAACAGTCTCAGCCACAAAAGCGCAGACCTTCTCAGGCCCGATTCTCAGAAACTCGTCATCAAGCTCTTGGGCGAGACGCGCAACGTACGCCTCGTCATCTTCACCGTCGCGCTGTCCTCTGTACGAACTACACGCTGATACACGCGAAGAATTCTGCGATATCAGCTGCACGAAGGGATCTTTTCGTACTTTGAAGTCGCCTAGCGTCAGCGCACCGAGTGTAGCACCGTGCCATGCTCCTACGCGAGTTATGAAGTGGCTTCGTTCAGTCTGAGGGATAGCGAGATGCGAGAAGTGCGTTTTCGCAAGCTTGAGTGCGACTTCGACAGCTTCGGATCCTAAACGTCCATCAGCACTCTGTCATCTACTCTTCATACGAAAGTTCACGTACCTGATCCGCAAAGAACAGCCTTGGACATTTGACCATTCGTAGACTCGACGAGAAAATCCGCAAGATCTTCCGCAGCCTGCGTCTTGTAAAAGCCGGGATGACAGTATGGAACATTCAACAGCTGCTCTACAACAGCTTTCTGAACGTCCTTGTTATCATAGCCCAGACACGCAACAGCCGCGCCACTCGTAGCGTCTAGAATCTTGCGCCCATCGCTAGTATTCAGATAAATCCCCTTCGTTGACTCAACAAGAGCCGCGGGATGTTTCTGAAAGTTTTTGTAGACAAGACTGTTTGTAGGCGCCATGATGTAATGCCGAAAAGCTGATGATTTCGAAATCCATTGTGTCGCGTGCCATTCTTCTTATATACCTCGACAATATCACAGATGCGTTCATCTCTCTCCTGGCTCTTGACAATCATTGATAGACAACGCGAAAATGTTTCGATAAGCCTTAGTCTCCGATGTGGCTGGCCAATATTTCCAGGTAGAGTATGTAGTGTAATGATCCCCTTCTGGCGGGCCGCATGTGTGCTCGGGCCACAGTGAGAAACAAGGCGGTGTCTTATACCCAGCCTCCAATCACTCCCCTCTCATCCACATTCTACAGCATCTCTTCGATCTGTATCAAGTAGTGAGACACGGGCCAAGAAAAAACTATTTGCTCTGCTGTCTCATCTCAGCCGCAGCCTCAGCGTCGATCCCTGCTGCTTACAGCCCGCCCTTTGGGAAAAGCGGCACGGGCGGTTGCACCCAGCGGCACAGACAGTTACTTTAAGGGCTTTCCCATCTTTTACACCTCCCAACCTTTTTCCATCTTTATCTTCTTATCGGGTATTCTTTGTTTATATCGCTACTTCTTAAAATTGTTGAACTGCCGAGAGTGGAGAATGGATATCCCGTTCAAGGATGTTGTCTTTGATACGTCAGATGCTCATAGATCAGCCCTGTCGCTTCTTCCGCTCCTGTTCCCCGATCGGAAGATTGACGAGATACGTATTTCCGCTTTGACTCAGGGCACGACGAATGGCGTGAGTATTCCCTCATATTGGCCTACCCAAGTACACGGGACGCAAATGCCCTAAAACAAGTGGCAGCTTTTCAAGGTTACAGTCAATGCATCCACTGCAGATGCGGTGCTGATCAAGGTCTACGGAGATGGCACGGATATCACCATTGATCGCGAGAGTACGTATCCCTCTCGTCTGGAACTTCCGTCTTGGATTCGTGTCTAACGTGACATGTACGCGATAGAGGAACTCAGGCTGCACAAGCTCCTCGCTGAGCGTCAACTGTCTTCATCTCCACTGGTTCGCTTCAGCAATGGACATGCGTATCAGTTCATCTCTGGGCGAGTCTGCTCTGAAGGCGACATGTCTGAGACAAGAATTTTCCGCGGCGTCGCGAGGGAGCTTGCTCGGTGGCACGCGACGCTTCCTACAGCAGACCCCAAGGAAGTCTTGACCTACAAACCGGGCGTTTGGTCCACCGCGAAGAAATGGCTGGATGCTATCTCCAAACATCCTCACCGATCACAGGCCGAAATTGATGATTTGCATGAAAAGTTCAAGTATCTAGCCGATGCCTTGTTGTCAACTGACGTGTCAGAACCCTTGGTGCGTCGTTGCATTTTATTTTTGCTTGTCTGGTACTAACCCGCACAGGTTCTCGCTCACGGCGACCTTTTGTGCGCAAACATCATTGTACAAGAGTCGGGTGACGGCAGTGATGTCGCATCAGTTCGGTTCATTGATTACGAGTAAGTCATACCCTGTTCTGCAAAGTCCCCAAAACAGAGACACTGAACGACACAAGACACGCCACATATTGTCCTCGGGCCTTTGAACTAGCAAATCATTTCGCTGAATGGACCGGCTTCGACTGCGACTACGATCTTCTCCCCAAGACATCAACCCGACGCGCCTTTATCGCAGAGTATCTCACGACCCATGCCGAACTCTGTCGGGAGCACAACATACCGACTGTCAATGATGCTTCTGTGGATCATCTAATGCGTCAGGTCGACGATCACAGGGGCTTCCCTGGGTTCTACTGGTAAGTCGCCATATTGTCTCACAAGTGTGTGGTGGTACAAGACAAGACACTGATTACACCGCTGCGACAGGGGTCTCTGCGCTCTTATCCAGGCTGAGACAGCGACCAGAACTATCGACTTTGACTACGCGGGGTATGCCGCGAAGCGCTTTGCAGAATACGAGAGCTGGCGTAGTGTGCGGGAGGGAAACAGCCCGTCTCTGCCTCTGAGGGAGAAGATCTGGTCAATGCCGTAACCCCCACGGTAAGGCATCAGCGGGCGAGACAGACATTCAATGCCGACCTTAGCTAGAATACGTACTTCAAGTAGACGAGAGAAAGGAAAGTCAGACACTCTACCTAGACTTGATTGGTCACACGCTGTGCAATGTATGACTCGTCTTAGCCAAAGGGAGACTCTGGCACGCGCACAGCAGCACACGCTGGGTCATGATTCGTCTACGTAGCTGTTCCCCTTTGAGAAGAGGCGCTTTTTTTTTTTGCTTTGCCTGCTTGGGGGAGGGAGCTGACGAAAAAGCCAAGCTTAGTCCGATCGCATGATCTAGAACATGCATGGGCCGTGCGAGAGAAGATCGACGGTGTCAAAGGGGAGAAGAGAAGATATCGGGAATTTTAAATATTACCTTTAGATAAATGAGGCAAACAAAGACTAGAACTAACATCCCCAGGGTCTTCCTTTTTGTACATATCCTTCTTTTCCTAGATTACGGATACAGGGCATTTATCATGGCGGTAGCTGGTCGTTTCCTCTCCAGTATCGGCGCCGATGTTCTGTGGCGGTCAAGCCGAGACCTGAAGATCCTTATCCTTCTCCGCTTCATCCGCCTCCTCGGCTATGGAGGAACAACCCTTGTTCTGGCGCTGTATCTCAACGCCTTGGGTTTTCAAGATACGCAGATCGGTCTGTTCATGACGCTGACGCTCGTGGGTGATCTTGCTATTAGCTTTATCCTCACTTGGGTCGGTGATCGTGTTGGTGTGAGAGTGACTGCTGTTGTTGGAGCGCTGTTGATGAGTGCAGGAGGTGTTGCATTTGCGTATTTTGAGAATTTCTGGCTGTTGCTTCTTGCGAGTATCGTTGCTGTTATTAATCCAAGGTATGTGTGCTCTTTTTGTGAGAGTGAGTGAGGGAGCTGACGATGTAGTGCGAATGAGATTGATCCCTTCAAGGCAATTGAAGAATCAGCCATTGCTCGTCTCAGCACTGCACATACTTGCAATGACATGTTTGCATGGTGGTCTATGCTAGGCATGTTCGGTACAGCAGCGAGTAATCTCCTCACAGGCTGGCTCATCAACGCCCTCGAAGACAACGGCATGAAGAAGCTAGATTGCCATCGCATAATCTTCCTCAGCTACGCCGGTATCGGCCTCCTCAAACTCCTGTGCTCACTCCTCCTCAGCTCCGAAGTCGAGCAAATGCCCCTCCAGAAAGAATCCTGCTCAACTCCCCAATACGGCATCCTCACCCCAGCAGAAGATGAGACTGCTCCTCTTCTTGATGACAATAATTCCGGCTACGGAGAGGTTACAGACACACAAGCTCAAGTCCTCGTCGCAGCACAGGAGAAGCGTCTCTTCACGCCGGCGTCTTTTGCTTTTATGTGGAAGCTTTCACTCGCACTGATACTTGACTTTGTGGGCTCTGGTCTCGCACAGATCTCGTGGATGACATATTTCTTCAAGCGCGAGTACGACATGCCCGAGGGAGCCCTGGGCTCTGCAACCTTCACCGCCGGCATTATCTCCTCCGTACTAAACCTCGCATCGTCACCTTTGTCACGCGCCATCGGACAAGTGCAAACCATGGTCCTCTGTCACACAGTAAACTCCATCTCGCTGCTCATGGTATCTGTGCCTGGGAACAAGTACATCGCCCTTGTGATTTTCATCTTTAGAATCGTTACGCGCGAGATTGATAATGCGCCTAGACAGGCGTTCATCTCAGCGGGTGTTCTGGACCATGAGAGGACTTCTGCTATGGGTGTTGTTAATATTACAAAGACGATTGGAAGTTGTCTTGGTTTGTACATCACGGGTTTGTTTGCGGGCTTGGATAAGTTCTGGCTTGCGTTTATTCTCGCTGGTGCACTTAAACTGTCCTATAATGTTTTGATTCTGGCATTCTTTTGGAAAAGGCGTTGAAAAGTTTATCATTTTTGTTGCATTAGTCGTTGTCACTGCATATCTTGTATTTTCGCATGCTGCATAGATAAAATTGGTCGAGTCATGTATCTCGATGTCCCAATAGTAGTAAGACTTTTACTCTACATGTTTCTCAACATTTGTGCTCTGATAAGGTCCATTCCAACGACCAGGTTCCAGTTGTCATATCCACGACATGCTGCGATACCGCTCCGCCGTATCAGGCTTATTTCTCGGACGCGGTCCATGCCGTGCCGCTGTATCAAATGCAATGAAACATATCTAGGACAACTGTAGGGGGCCTCAAACACATCTGCCGAGTCTATTCAATAGTTCAACATGGTATGATTGAGTGTATGTGCAAGGCATTGGTTTCATTCCTTGAATACTGCATATGCGTGAATCCAATCGCTCTTCACCGCTGACCGTAATATTGATCTGACTTCAGCTGTCTCTGCATGCATATTGAGGTTCCCTTGCTGATCTGCTTCAGCTGAATTGGGCCGAAAGTGGCTTGCTGACAACCCCCATTGAGGATGTGATTGATGCCATGCACTCATCACATCAATATCACATTCTTCAGCTCCAAATTGGTATGTCCTCCTCAATTCTGTCTTACATGGTGTGCATCTATAATAACCCCAGGCCCTCTCTCATCTCTTTCTCTCATCCAATCTCACAAAGCTCTCCTCTTGGACCATTCCCATTGGTCAACCTTTCACCATGGAGCATCTCCTCCATCTAGACACAGACGTCGTCTGTCTCCTCGCCAAACTAAACTCCTACGACTATATCATTGTAGGAAGTGGTTTTGGCGGAGGTCCCTTGGCTGAACAGCTTGTATCCCAACAATACAAAGTCTTGCTGATCGAGCGTGGCAGCGTCATCTTCTCGACCCACGTTCTCAATACCTCTCGTCCTTACTTCAACCGCGGCGCAAGCAACTCCCCCGAGGGCAACGAGCGCGTATATGATGCTGTAAAAGCCAAAGTCCAATGCACCGACCGTTCTGATAGTTATGTCGGCGGTCCAGTGTATTGTGTCGGTGGACGATCTAACCTCTGGGGTACTTGGATCCCAGAGATTGGTGATGAGACGCTTGATGCTTTCTTCCCAACTGACGTCGTTGATTACCTCAAGGGTGATCTAGTTCAAGGATACAAGAAGGCGTTCAGGTATCTTACTGACTCCCAGCCTGGCGATGTCATTTACCCAGAGGGTGACGGCAAGCATGAAGTCAGCGCTTCAGAGATTGGCGACGCAAATGAAATATTGAACAATGCCCTGTCTGGTTCAAAGTTCGATCTCATGCCCATCGCAGCGCAATTCAATGCCCCTGCACCATACAAGTTCGCCCAAGGTGCATACAGCACTACCTTAAGCATCATCAATCGCATGTACGCCAACGATCAGTACCTCTCTGTTCTCCTGAACACAGAGGTCATCGCTGTACAGCACACTGCAAGCAACACCTTGTAAGTACACACATTCGTACACTAAAACTACCAACTGACGACGAAGGCTTAGCAACAAAAGCGTCAACGCTCTCAAGATCAGAGACAAATCCACCAACACCATCAAAGAGCTCGATGTCGGCCGAGCAAAAGTCATTCTCTCCGCCGGAACAATCGGCACCGCCTCCATCGCTTTGAACAGCGGTCTCGACCATCTCAATCCCCTGGTAGGAAAAGGTCTCATCGACCATAATGTCTGCTACGTGCGCTTCGCCAAGCAAAAGTCCGACAACGTCACCTCAAAGCCCCTCAATCTCAAAACACATCTCAAAGTCGGCGGCGAAGAATGTCTCGTCACAGTGACAATCAATGCGAATTTCTTCTTGGCTGGAAGTTCTGCGACGCTCAACACTACGCACTTTTATCGTCGTGATGGGACCCTCATGAGTCCTACTAAGGATGCGGCTGATGAGAAGGAGAACTTCGACACTATCTGTGTGCTATTTGAGTTTGTTGGAAAACTGGATGATGAGAATTCTGTGCTCAGTCTTCCGGGCTTGGATCCAGTGTTGGATATTCGTCGACCGCCGATCAAGCATGAGGTTCAGTGTGCTATGGAAGACATAATTCGCAGAGTTCGCGATGCCTTTGTTGGTGTGAAGCCTAACCAAGCTACATATGCTGACCCGGGAATATGTCCTGATCCTGGCTTACGGCCTCAACATCTGGGCTTTGGGGTGTTTTCTCATGAGTGCGGAACGATGAGAATGGATGGGCCGAAAGGACCCGGTGTCGTAGACTCGAACCTCAAGGTCAAGGGATTGGATAACCTTTGGGTTTGCGATCTTTCGGTTATGCCTGTTAGTCCCGAGGCCAATCCCTCGTTGACATTGGCGGCTCTCTCTCTGAGGCTCGCTGAGCATCTGTGCGGTAAAAATCATTGAGCTAGGAAAGGGGAGCCTTTGCTCCGAGGACTAGTAGGCTTACTTGTATGTTTGCATAATCATCATCTAGATTGACATTGGAAGGATTCATTCATTTGTAATCTCTGGTGCCTTTCATGTCATTCGTCCGTGGGCCCCGGCCGAAAACCAGTCATAGAGCCTAAACTCCAAGGACATTCGGCCGAAGTCCGGATTTAATATCGCGAATATCATTCATTTTCGGTCCGCTTTGTCTATACATAAGTTGACCTGTATCTACACTCGTTCTTGATTCAATCTCAGATTAACGAATATTCATCCTTGAAAATACCAAAGCCCCAGATTAAATTTCTTTCATTCACTAGACCTAACCATGTCCACGACACAATTTGCAAAAGATCAGCCTGAAGGCTTCTCCAACCGCATTGGAAGAGTCGCCATAGTCGGAGTATGTTTCATTTATCACTTATTAGCCTTTTTCTCTGACATTGCATGGGCTGGCGGACGTCAAGGCGCCCAGATAACCGAGCAACTCCTCAAGACTGGGAAACATGCAATCACTGCATTGACTCGTATCGGCAGTACCTCCAAACTTCCGGACAACGTCAAGGCTATCCCTGTTGATTATGAAGACGAGAAGTCTCTCACAGCGGCACTCAAGGATCAACAACTTCTCATCATTACCCTCGCCGTCACTGTCGACCCCGAGGTCCATCATCGCATTGTTCGCGCAGCTGGAAAGGCTGGCATCCGATATATCATCCCCAACATCTACGCTGCAAATGTTGTCATCGAGAACCAAGGTGCAGTTGATGATTTCTTCCCCGCCGCTCCACCTATCAATCTTCTCAAGGAGATTGAGCGCGTCGGCGTCAGCTCTTGGATTCTTCTCGTAGGAGGTGTCTGGTTTGACTATAGCCTTCCGTCTGGAGAGTCTTTCATGGGTTTTGACATCGATAACCGCAAGGCTACTTTGTTTGATGACGGTGAGGCAAAGATCAATACCAGCACTTTGACTCAGTTTGGTCGTGCCGCTGCTGCCATTGCAAGTCTCAAAGAGCTCCCGAACGATGAAGACGACAAGTCCCCAACAATTGCGCAGTTTTGCAACAAGCCAGTCTATCTCTCGAGCTTTTATGTCAGCCAGAAGGATATTCTGAGAAGTATTCAGCGCGTCACGAACACGACCGACGCAGACTAGGAGATCAAGTATGAGAGCAGCGCTGATCGAATTGAGAATGGCAAGGCGATGGGACGATCTGGTAACATCATGGGACTTGTGCAGGCTTATTATTCGTTCATCTTCTCACCGGATGGTCAGAAACTGAAGACTCAAGACAAGCTCCACAATGAGCTTCTTGGTCTGCCGGAGCAGGATTTGGATGAAGTGGTCAAGGATTGTGTTGAAAGAGCTGAGAATAAATTTCGACCACTGTGACAGTAACAAGATGTCACTGAGCAATATTCGGGCCAATCAGTTAGTCAACCAACCGCCCACGTAGGCACGGAATAGAAATGCAAGTACAATTGTGGAGTTTGTTATTGTAATTTCGGTGAGGCGCAATCTACCCAGGCCAATTGCCAACCGCCAGCTGGCAGATGTGAGCACACAGCCTGATATGATAACTGGCTACCAATCACTTGCGCCAAACGACTTTGTCAGCAACCTAAAGGTAATCTCAGCTAACAACAGGTGAGAAAATTACTTCTGTAACATCCACAGCGCCAGTTTCGAGAGGCATAAACAAACTCAACCTTCGAACTTCAAACTTCTGCTACACTATGTCGTTCGGCTTCGGCGTTGGCGATTTCATTGCCGTCGGGGAGCTATGCTGGAAGATCTACACTCGAGTATACAAGGTGTCGCGCGATGCACCAGGGGGGCTCCGGTCCTTAATCCAAGAGCTTGGCAATCTCTCAAATACAGTGAACTTGCTCAATGAGGAAGTGAGAGATCAGGAAGAATGGATTAAAAGGGTAGGAGAGAGACGATTGGAATACACGTGCAAAGTCATGGGTCAAGCCAAAGAGACTCTTCAGAAAATGGATCGACTGGCAGACAAATATGCGGAACTTGGCAAGGGAGATGGCACAGAAGGTTCAAGACGTTCCTTTCGAATCCAATGGAACCGAGTCAAGTTCGCATTCGAGGTATCTAGCATTAACGAGCTCCGCGCAAAGGTTGGGGCCCTGGCACACCGAATGGTATCAAGCATTAACTATCTCTAGTTCATGTCCCACAATCTTCACCTCAGCCTTCTATTGCAGGGTGCTCAAAAGTAATTATGTGCTCCATCTTTCAAAAATAACTACTGACGAGGAAGCTCATCCCTGGAACGCATTGAAAAACAACATACAAAAACGGATATCAAGTTGGAAGAGCTTCGGAACATCATGATCGGTGATCGCAGTTCACGCGAGAATCCACTTCTGAACGCTCCGTTAGAGGAGGAAGTTCGCGCAGAGCTCAGCGCAGCGTTCTAGCGGAGTGCAGAGACTGGTAATAGGCCTTGGGCCTCAATTGGGATCGACGACTGGCTGCGGGCAGGTAAATGGTGGCTGTTAAAGGTACAAGATGAACGAACGATTGAAACATCTGGAGAGCTAATATTTGATCCCAACAGTCTCGTTCCCAAATCAACCGTCTGACCCAAGGCCATGGGGACGAAACTGAGGCCTATATCAACTTGCTGAAGGCATGTTGGATCCTGACAGACATGGTCTCTATACACCCACAACGTACATATTTGGGTGCATCTAATGACAGGCGAAACGATGACATCCGAAATCTTAGCCAGGTAAAGCAGATCTTATCACGTGCTAGCACTTAGACTGATATCTCAGATCGCAAAAACAAGTTTACAAAGTTTTCCTGTTTTCGACTTTCAACTCCACGACGTCGAGGACTATACCATAAACATATGGCCCCGAGCCCCGCCCTCAAGCACGATCGTACCCCTCAGGCACTTTAGCACTGATCATGATAAACCTAGCTGGCAGACATCGGGAGGAGAGGTGGTATTTCAGTGGTACGGGAGAATAATACGATTGATCTATTCCTATCTGATTGGGTTCATAGTTTTGTCGAACATAAGAGTACGACAGCGAGCGCCGAAACTGTTCCTGAGGAATATTTTCTTATGTTGGAAGTGCCTCAACAGGGAATTTATCTCAATCTTATCCTGCAAAGCTTTGCTAGTCAGGATATCCATAAGCTGAGATGCAAGTATTACGCCTGCCACGGGATTCAAGAACTAACGTTCAATTCCCTTCTTTTAGGTGCGCCAGATTTTGACTATGATAGGGATTCGGTATTCAATGATAGTGTGTGGAGAGGGTTGAAATTCCGCCTGTGGAGTTTGGGAAGTGTTGTCGGACTCCTGAATGACCAAGGCATGTTGTTACTCTGCCATTGTTGGCCAAACATTGACCTTTGCTAGACAGGAATGCCTTGCAGGGGATCCTTTTGAGTTTGCAACTCTTTGAATCAGCGTTTCTCCCATCATCATTGAGCGCATCGACTGTTCACTCGCTCTCTGTGATAGCTAACTGGCCCCATCTGCATAGGAGCTGTCTGTTGCTTCCTAGCTACGACGTGGGCAGCCCAGCACGATCCGATTCGCTGGCGTTGCTATTGAGGGCCATATAGCCCAGGAAGGTGACCAGGATAAGTGCCCGAGGGCGGGGTTTGTTACCAAAGACTGTTTGTATATCGAAGTACCACTGGGTGCCTTCGCCTGGAAAGTTATCTGTTGGTATTGTGAGAATTTCGCGAACTTCAGGTCTCTACTTGAAGAATTCAATGTTGCAGAAACCCCATGCGACTTCGTGCTTCAAACAGCATTTCTACGATTGGACCCTGATTTCCTAAACCAGCTGGTCCGGCTATGGAAGTGCGAAGATGGCTGGCATCCAAAAGATTTATGCCTTATGGTCGAGGCTGCGATGACCTGGGACGACGACAGATATATTTCGTGGATTTTCGAACGGGTTAACGCCAGGGAGCTCTCTGAACATATGTCCGAAATCTCACGGTTAGTCTGTCGCAGCAGACGACTCCAACATGTTGACGCCATGATGCAAGTCATCGTTCCCCGTCCGGCAGATGTTGCGGCAACCCTCGCTTGGTTTCTATGCTTCAGTGATGAAAAAGGTTTCACAGATTTCCTACACATAGTTCACTGCCGTATCGGTTCCTTTAACAGCAAGGTAGCCGAAAATTTGGATTTCTCGAATTTATATCCTACCTTTGTCGTTGGATGTAGTCGTTTGATAGTGAGCCGACATTCTAATAGTCTGGGCCTCTATCTCGACTCACTGAAGGAATTGGGTATTGACTTTCATACTTTTGAAGGTCGCAAGAACACTGAGTGGTCTCAGCTGGCTCTTCTCTCAGCACTAGCCTCTCCAGACCCAGCATTCCTCCGCATTCTGCTAGAACGAGAAGCCGTCGTGGCAGACATGCGGCCTTTCATAGAAGAGTATGTATCGTGGAAGAATTCGGGCTTTTCAGTGGACGTTGAATATCCCCCACCCCTAGTGCCACATTCACCTCTTTACTGCGCTGTTATGCTTGTTTGCGATGCAGAATTTCTTCGACTACTTTGTCAACATGGTGCATCTTCGCCACAATACAGCAAAGGCACCCGAGACCACGAATGCGAGGTATCAGTAATAATTGAACAGCTTTCCAAGGTATCAAGACTGGAAGATGCCAGACTTGAATATATGAGTGCACTCTTGTTTTTCTACATAATTATCCAACTCAGAATGAAAGGAGAGCACTACGGGTCACTGTTTTCGGATAGTATAGTTCCAAGGCAACTGATAAGATCACGGAACTCCAAGAAGCTTGGGGATATGTAAAGCATATTTTATACCGCGATAGCTTCTTCATCGACGGCTCATTCTCTTACCACAGATTGCTCATAGATGGAAGGAACACCGAGCCTCATAAACGCTTGAAGTTTTTGTTGCCTAGGTTTATTGAGGCTCCAGACCATTACTCCAAACATCTTCGAACACAGGAAAGCTGGGACACATGGCGCCGGGAAGCTTTACAAATTCTGAGCAAGTAAGAAATCGATACTTCAGTATTTACATACAATACAAGATGATGCATCGTGAATGGTAGACTCAATACCATTAGCTATTTTCAATTACTGCATTCAAGATCTGATAACTGTTGGAAGATAGGATTCTTAGTAAGACGTCGAACCCTAACAAACAACCTTGAGTACAGTTATCAGGTCAACATCCATGGCTTTATAGGTACGGAATATGTAACTATGACTTGTACTGTGCCGACGTCAAATGCCACTACTTCTGCGATGAACCCTAAGAAGCTCTCGGCAGATATAAAATATTACGCGAGAAAGGGACTTAGATAAAGCTGTAAGGGCTTATGTCAAGACTGCTGATAACAACTTCAAAAGGTGCGGACAGCAACGTAAAAGAGCTTGGAGATGCGAGATATGTATTAATTCTGAATATGAATCATAAAAGACCCAGAGCCTCTTTGTCGCCAAATGGGTAATCTTAGACTGATTCTCCCAGAGCTTTCATACGATGTTTTGTGGTTCGTTCTATATATGACTCAACAGTTATAGCAATCCTACTGTAAGGAAGTGCTGAAAGCAAGAGCACAACAGCGAGTACCGGCAAAGCAGTAGCAAAATAGACCCAGAAGAGATCATGGCCAGGGGAATAACTATCAGACATACTGAAAAGGCTCGAGACCCATGCCAACGGTACGAACACAAGTGCCAGGAACGTCAGACGCTTTGTGTTTATAGCTTCCAAGATCGACCGTCGGGAGTCAAGAAGCTGAACGAGTGATGTCGCTACCATGACCATCTGCTCGAGCGATTGACTATAGTCATGGAGTTGGTCGCGAAGTGAGTTGATGTCCTTGAGTACACCACTCCATACCTCCATGTCATCACCGCGCTGTATATGAGAGCTGATGACTTCTCCAAGAATGTTCAATTTTTGGTGACTGCTCTTACTGCGCCTTCTCCACCGCTGGAGGTCAACTAGGACCTCATCATGCATTCGACCTGTCTTGACTTGATCGGAGTACTCATAGTATTTCGAGCAACGGCTAGTCAGGTACGTGTAGATATTCCATTCTGATAGGGTGATGTAGATGGGGTAGTATCCAATACCGAGGATACTTGGGGATTTGAGGTCTAAACCTGGCGGTAGACTCGCCCGCAGGTAGTGTACGATGTTTTCCAACATGGAGGTCTTATCCCACGTCTCACTAGAGGGTGACTTCCGGAAGGATGAAAAGGTCTGTGGTGCTCTGAAGTCTTCGAAGCCCCCATGCGAGACACTTGCTTGATACTTTGATAGCCGCCCACCATCAAGCGAGTGAATAACGGACGTGACCGGAGGGTCTACGAGGAAGAGGCCTATTTCTGTTAAGAGAAAAAGACCCATGAATTTTTGAGAATAATTACTTACAGATACGTATGTCTCCAACACTCCTTATGATGAAGGAGCAGCAAGTTTGGGACAAAGCCAGCCGTCCGCCAGGAAGAGTGACCAGCCGACGGACATTTCGTGGCACATTAGACTCAGTCTTCAGGGCATATGGAACATGCTTCAACTCCTCATCGGTTCCCTCCAGCGCGATGACCTTCTGGCAATGGAGATGGATATGATCTCTTGTCGCTATGACAGATGGCAGAGTCGCAAGTGAGGGCGGCGGCGATGATTCCTCTGGGTTCTCAAAACCCACGTGGATATAGTCGGCGAAGAACAACGGATCAATGTCGAGTTTCTCACCAAGAGATATGATAATACCTGGTGAAATATTCTCCACAAATATGAATCTCGTTGAGCCTGACGGTGCAGTCTTTGTAAGCTGGGAAAGCATATTCTCCGGTACATCAATGCGCTCAGGTTCCGAAGCCGCAGTGGTATAATCGAGATATGTAATCTTGCTTTTGCCGAGACATTCATGCTGCAAGTAGTCTGAGAGGCGGGAAATGCATGGGTTCGCTCGAGCACGAGACTCGACGAAAGATTGATAAGATGGGATAAGCATGGAGACTGATTATGAAAGTCGTGGCACAACACTTGCGAGTCGCAATCTGATAACGGACGATAATGGAGCCATGGCAGATTTTATGCGCGATGATTAGCTCTACCAAATCTCGGCTTTTTCAACCATTTTACACTGCCTTGGAAATTTGTAGGGCGGAGTCATTGTATGTTGCACTTTCACTCCCGGTGACCAGACTTCAATGTTAGTTTCTGCACTTTGTGAGCGAGGTAAGATCAACGCTCCGCGCCTTGATTTCGAACGTGGAGCCAATGGATAGTCTGTCAGAAGACCTCGGAATACAGGCTGTGCTTATAATAGTGCAACTTGCTCTTTAAAATAATGTGATTACCTCATAATGACAGTCTCATCTTCATACACCAAAGTGAACATAAGGAGCCCACTGTAGATGCTCGCCAACTTCAGGTTCCTCCTCTACACTCACAATATCCCTTCCATTCTCATTCTTCTTGTCTCCTTCAGCATTTCTGATATCATCTCCACGACTGGACATCCTCTTGTCAAAGGCCTATTCTCCTGTTTCTGCTCCTTGACCCATTTGTCTCTTAGCTCCCCGGAAGCCTGATGCAACCCCCAACTAACACCCTCATCACTCAACCCCAAATCCCTCATGGTCTCATACGTAATCCTAGCTATATCCACACAGCACTGATCACTAACTTTCCACAGCGTGCCGATGACATGACGAAAACCAGCTAGTTGGTACGCACTGATCAAATGGATACTCTCATCCACCAGGTTATACCGCTTCATCTGGCCGGTGCCACAGGCAGAGAGATATGCGAGAAACGGCGCGTGCTCGCGAAGGTTCATCCGTTGCAAATCAGCAACACGAAAAGGATCCTCCTTCCAATCTTCCAACCGTAGATGACTATTGGAGGGGTCGTTCTCATCGGTGTAGCCGTGGCCCGCGAAGTGGAAGACTTTGCACTCTAATAGCTGCTCGGATACCTCCTCCTTTCGCGGTCTTGGCTGAACAGTCTCTAGGCCGGCTGATCGACATAGCTTCTGTACAATGGCTATTTCCTTGTTTGCAAAGGGCAAAGATCCACTTTCTGGAGTATGTTGCATCCCTACAAGCCAAAGCTCGCGGTACAGCCTTACTAGAGAACGATGATGAAAGGTTTTTATGGCGACCACGCATAATGGCCCTGATGGAAGAAGAGTAGGAAGAGACTACTCTATCAAGGACAGTCTCAGATGACTCTTTGTGATGATATCCTGCAGCATGTAGTGGGAAAAGAGTCAACAGGGCCGTAGGTATCCACCATACACGAGGCCATGCGCCCTCCGCAGGGGGTCGATAGTGACCAAGAGCATCCAATACTGGCTGGGTGATATTGTCCCACATCCATTCCAGGACCGTTGAGCTACCAAAGTCGCCAGCGCGAGCAAATTGATAGAGGTCGTTGATAATATTGGGAAGGGCCAAAGATCGCATTTGATGTTTCTCGATGATTAACGCATCACATCGCGCACGGGTGACATTGATGACGACGATTGGACCGCACTCAGCAGCCTCAAACATTTCTCCCTCTGTCGGAGCAGTCCAAAGGTCTTCGAACCCAGGTAATTTCCGGATCTCAACGATCAGTTCCTCCAGCTCTTTTGCTTGATCATATCGCTTGTTTAGTCCAGAAACATGGTTTTGAAACGAACTACCCATGTTGGATAAGGCTGGAGTGTTCGACCCCTTCAACTCATCGCGAAGGTGTGTGTAGGCCTCAGCTTGTTCTAGTGCCAGCTGACCCAGCTGGAAAGGACCCAGCAACATCTCCTCACTATACTTGGCGAGCACGCCACGCCCAAGCTCAAGTACTTGCAACGCCTCAAACACTGGCCTGTCCGCTTGTAAAGCAGCAGCAGCTGCACTGCACGTCATACCAGCTCTCGAGCCCCCAGCATGTTGTTTATCCGAAGTCTCATGTGATCTCGTGATCAACTGAGGTAGAAGACCCATGATGACTTGCGCAGCCTGATAGGCTTTCTGTTTATCCGGACAGCACTGTAACAGAGCCGAGCCAGCTCTCACGCGACTTATTGCAGGGGCGTTCGTGTTTTGTAGCGCCTCAAAAAAACACTCAGAAGCCTTTTCGAGATTTGAGATTTCCTTTCCGTTGTCTCTGAGACGATAGCCCAAGCTAGTGAGCATTTCTGCGCGGTATTGATGGCCTTCTGGGACTTCGTCAAGTGCTTCTCTTTGCAATTGAGTACACTCATCGAGTATTGCTTGGTCCTTTGTCATGCCGTATTTTATAACAAGCATAGCCTGTAGGTTATTCTTGAAGGACCAAGTCGGGCGGTTATTCGCAGTGATGGCAATCGCCTTTCTCTCCAGCTGTATCGACTCCTCCAAATCTTTCCAAAGATAAGGATCCGTGCGAGATATCGAGGACCTGAGATTCAGTTGCATTGCGAGTCTGTCAAGATATATAGCTTTGTATGGGTGATTATCAGATTTTGCATCTGCAGCCTCTGTCGATAGTTCAATCGCTCTGTCGAGATCTGGTAACATCTCTTTTCTTAGATATCTGTTACTAAAAAGATCCGAAAGCGTCGAAAGAATTTGTGGTCGCTTTGAGTGATGATTTGGAAGCATCTCAAGAGCCGTCTCAGTTATGCGAATAGCTTCCTCAAGATCTGTCAATTGACCCATCTTGTCATATTTCCGATTCAAGCCATCTGCGACCGCATCGAGATACAGCGCCTTCGTAGGCCCGTTCGGTGTCAGGTCCGCAGCTCTACTTGCGGCATTGATTGCATCTTGCAAGTCTTTCAAGTCCCACGACCTATCGAACTTTTCCAATAGATGAGTTGCGAGATTATTGAGCCACTTTGCCTGATCTGGATGGCCTTCTGGCGTCACGGTGATGGCCTCTTTTGCTAACTCGATCGCTTCGTCGTAGTCGATTGAGTTGCCAGTGACCTCAGCTTTGAGATCTAGTTTCGCTGACAAGTTGTTCAAAAAGAGAGCTCGCGTTGTTGAGTCTGATGTTGAGGCAGCTGCGCGTCTGCTCAAGTTGATTGCCTCTTCTAGGTCTTCCAAAGAACCTGTAACCAAGTGCCTGTTGCTGAGATGATTTCCAAGATTATTCAACCACTTAGGTAGTTCCGGATCATCACTTGCCGTGACAGAAACGGCCTGTTTTGCAAAGACAATACCATCTTCCATGTCCTTTAGATTTCCGGTGACAGAGAACCTGGTCTTCAACGATGCGGCCAGATTACTCAGGTGTCTCGCGTTGCGTGTATTCGTCAGCTCGATGGCCTTTCGTGCCATCTGTATGGCCTCTTCAATGTCTGCGTTGTCCTCCGTCACCAGAAATCTATCTTGAAGTCGGTAACTGAGGGTGTTTGTGTAGTCTGCCACTTTGACGCCGTCGTTGGTAATAGCACCGATAGCTTGCTTCATCACAAGAATGGAAGCATCTAGATCCGTAAGCATGCCAGTGCCAACATATCTGTCGTTAAGAATGTTGCCAAACTCGATCAAATACTCGACGTTCAATGGGTTGGCGCTGATTGCTTTCTTCGCATTTTCGATGGCCTCATGAGTATCAGCCATTATGTCAACCAGGTTGTCTCAGATCGGTTTTCCCTTATTGATCAGAGTTTACAGACCCGTATAGAGAAATATATTGCTCAGCTCAAGGATGTTGAGATGAACAAGCACCATCACTCAGTTGGCTTTGCGCATCACTGACAGTGAGATGAGAGGCGCAGCGCTGACCAACGATATTAAACCACTAGAGCGCTGGCTGAAGCAAAGTCCAGAGGAGTCTTTTGATTAGTTAGAGTCTTCCTTCGTGTTTTTATTTTAAGCAGCTTTTGGTTGATGCCTGATTTCCGTTTGTTGAGGGCGCATTCTGACTTGATGGCCTTGGACGTTGGAAGCGGGGTAGAAGATCTGGACTGCGCGCCTCACTTTGCTACATCCAGCAGATGCAGATACAAGAAGCCCAGTATCAGGGATGATATGTAGTTGGGTATTAAAATCGTGAAAGATTTTGGAAGCATTATCCAATGCCCTAGACCAGACAACGTGTTCAGTTGCCCCAGCATTACACTATCTAGAGATCCAGTGCCACAGACAGCCAGATATGTGATGAACAGTGCGCGTTGTAGAAAGACTCATTCACGAGTCAGCAACGCGGAATGGGCGCTCTCTCTAGTAATCGTGACCTTCTCATATATGATACGCCTTGAAAGATATCCTAGTTCAACGGTCTCGATCGATGCTCCTGGCGTCTAGCCTGATACATTCCTATGGCCTCTCTGCGATTCCTTTTTCTTTTTCTTCTTGCTTACAGTAACTATGTTTATGAAGGAATATTGCTTTACAGGAAGTGATGGGGACTGCAGCAGCCTGGCGATAGTTTAGCAAGGACAGAAAGCCGAGGTGGAAGGGGAAATTCGGTTGAACTGGCTGCCACTGCGAAACATGACAGCAACTGACAAAGGCTCCGCAATTTCGAGAAGAGCTTATTTATCATCTTAAGCTGTGTATGTGTGTTCCTTTGATCCTTCTGTGTAACCTCCAATGACACTGGTAAACAGTGTCAAGGCATAGTCCAGAGTGTCAGTAGCGCTTCAAAGCAACTGCTCTGCCCGCCTCCGAACATTCCTCAAGCAACTTCTCTCAACAACATCGACGCATCTCATGACTCAAGGCATTCACACAACAAACCTACAGCACTCATCGCCTTCATCGCCGAATCCTTTCTCTCATCTTCGATATGTCGGAGCCATCAGTCCGCCCTGGTAAGTTCTTGGCCATCGTTAAGTTCCACTGCTAACGAGCTCAGCCGAATACCAGGCCGGTAGGGTCATACAACTGCAGATACTCGAAGGAAGCAGCGGTTCTTTGGCCATGAGGGAAAAGAATATCTCTGTGGTCGTCGAGCGAGTGATTACAGAGACTATGTCTCCCGTCATGCAAGTCCGCTTCCAAGATCGCCTCGCCATTCTTAAGGTCTACGATCGTCGCTGCGGGACATACCTTCGTGAATACCATGACAAGCACATCCCCTGCACCGCCCAAGTTGAGACCGCTTACCAGTCATTTCTAAACTCTGGTGCCATGGGCCTGTTCCTCGAAGAGATGGATCACGATGAAGCCATGTCGGAATTTCCTCGTACCTCAGCAGAGATTCGGCAGGGGCCCGACGGGATCGTGAAATTTGAAGCGTCGCTTTGGAGGATCACTGATCGGCATTTCAGAACTGAGGCTGAGGTCTACGAGCGCTTGAAAGACCTTCAAGGTGTTTTGATTCCGGAGCTTTATGCGTTGGTACGCGTCGTCCCTCCAGGAGCTACTTCAGCGTCCCCAAAACAAGATTACCAAACTGTCTACGGTATCCTCCTCCAACACATCCCAGGTGTTAATCTTGATGACATCATTGAGGAGGAAGCTCGACCTACAACGCAGCAAGGGTGGACATCGCTCATTCAGAAAGCCATTGACGCGACGTATGAGATCAACAAGCGCGGTGTCATCCTAGACGACAGCGCACCTCGCAATGTGGTTGTGGAAACTTCAACCTTTCAGCCTTTTATCATTGACTTTGCGCAGTGCTTTTTCAAAGACAAATTAATTCAGGAATGGGTCGACTCCGGCGCTGCTGCAGAAGGACAAGGTTGGGATGGTGACGCCGAATTCTGCGAGACGGCCCGAAAGTTTGATAACTGTAGCGCAGTCGGACTTTCCATGGTGAGAAGGCTGAAAAGTTCTTTTGGATTCACGGTGGAGGTAAGAAGTCCCAAAGCAGGGGAACTGCTCCGCGATATCAAGCGCCAGACGAAGCCAGAGGGCAAGATGAACGGGCCACTCCACCACGGCGAGGGCAGCACGAGCCGGGGATAAGATATCCCAAGACGGATGAGCCGCTTCAAACCATCACAACCGCAGAAGCGTAGCAGCCTTGAAAGATTTACCATGTGTTGAGGACTGTTCTGGGCTTTTGAGCCGGACGCGTGCTCACGCATTCTGTGTAGTTGCACATCAGTGGAGGGGTTCTTTGTTCGCAGGATTGTTCAGTAGGTGGTAACTTATCAACCTGTCTCTCCTCACAACTAACTAGAGGATCCAACAGTCCAGATAAAAAGAAGTAACAGGGCCAGATGACGAAATAGATGGGTAGACACGCAGGAGGGTTTGCTGCTGGCTCTGGCCGCAAGGTGCCGTTGTTGGGAACGGTCCGAGATGACGTGAATGATGGATGGTGTACGAAACAGTTAAGAGCCATAATGTACAATAAAGTCGTCAGCCGCTTTTACGTGACCATCATGTACGGCTGAGTCGTGAGAATCGCCCGAAAATGTAACCTTGTACTCCGTAGATTTTGGGGGCTAGCTCCCTACTACGGAAGACTATAGGGCTCAGTGGCTCAAAAGTCAGAAGTAAGAGATTTTCCTTACTAGACTTACCCTATGCATGCATTATAAGCTAAAATATATATATAGATAGCCTTTTATTACTCTACTGAATTTATTTATGTAGTATAGTATTACTAAGTGTAAGGTTAATGCCTTCTACTTATAGCATATTTAAGTATATTTAGGTAATTATAAGGCTTTATTTTAATTTATATAGACTTATTATTCTATTATATATATTATCTTTCTTTATAAAGTATATTAAATACTACTTAAAAAGTAGTAAATACTATAGTAATATTTATATAAGGCTAAATAATATTATAAATGCTATTTTCTGCCTATTTTATAGCTAGTTACTTACTATTAGTAAGGTTATTAACCTTACTAATAGCCTATAAGCTACCCTAGCAGTCCCTATATAAAGCACTTTAATAATAATATTAACTAAATAATCTTAATTAATCCCTTTAATATATAATAATGCCTATAATATAGCTATTAAAAGCTAGCAAAGAAGCATTATATTAATAGCCTGTAGTAGCCTAACTATAATTAAAATGTATATTAAGTTTTATATTATATCTAGAGTTAAAGATATAGTTATTAGTATAGCTATTATAAAATATAATAGGCTTCCTACTAGGTCCTTTAGCTATAAGAGCAAGATTAAGGTTATACTAACTGCTTTATACTTATTATATGCTGCTATAATTACATTTCTTATATTAAGCTTCTAGGTATTACTAGCTATAATAGAGTAAAAGCTTATTTTTAAGTTTAATACTACTGTAAGCTTATATAGGCTTAAATACTTTAATAATATTATATATAATATAGTATAATTAAAGGATTTCTTTAATAAGGTAAATATTTTACATCTTTTAAGAGCTAAGATTTCTATTAACCTTTTATTCTTTTATTTTAATAAATAGGATAATTTAAAAGAGAATACTACTATTTGCCCTCCTAAGAGATATATTAAATAAGTAGAATTAATAGAAGTAAAAAGAAGCACTTCTAAATGCATAATTAAGCTAAAGCAGGAAAAGGGAATAAAGAAGGAAAAGGGAATAAAGAAAGAGGTAATATAGCCTATTAAGAAGGAAAAGGGCATAAAAGATAAGATTAAAGTTAAAATACCTTAAGAGTTAGTTATAAAAGAGAAGAGAAATAAAAGTAATATAGAAAGCTTTACTTTAGCTGCATTTAAGGCATTTTTAAATAGTATAGAAGAAATAAATTATATAAAAGAGGTAGAAGAGGAGGCTATAGAAACTAATGCTTACCTTAAGCAAAATATAGCATTACTATAAAGGTTTAAGTAGCAATATATATATAAAATGCCTTCTTTTATATTATATAAGGCTATATAAAGTTAATCTTATTAGTATTAACTGCTTCTTAGTTTAGGGTTATAATATTAATATTATAAGTAGCTAAATAATCCTATATATAATTAATCCCTTCTATAAGTATTAGAAGGAGTCTAATAGCTAGTTAATGCCTATTAAGCATATACTCTCTTAATTGGCCTTATAGAAATAGGTATATAGAGTATTTTAGGCTATTAGAGCTTTTAGTAAGAAAGACTTCTCCCTTAAGAATCTTATTATATACTTTAATTATATCTTTAGGTAGATATATATTAATATTAATCTAATTATTATTATAAAGCTCTATAATTATCTATAGTTAATTAAAAGTGATAGGGAAAGTAAAGTCTTCTACTTCTTAAGCCTCTAGTTAATAGTATAAGACCTAAGGCTAACTAGAAATAATATATAGCCTAGTAGGTGATTTATGTATATAGTATGAATTCTAAAGCATTATAAACTTAAAGAGCTTTATATATATTATTAGCATGTAGAGATATAGAATTGCAACTTAATCTAGAATAGAATCTAGTAAAAAGTTACCTTTAGCAGTAATTCTAGTAAAAAATGCCTATTTATAGTTAGTATATATAAGTATATAGGGCTATATAAGGCTATATATATGCTAGTAACCTACCTAACTATTATTTAGTTAATACTACTAGCTCTTAATCCTTTTATTTTATATACTTTTACTATATATCTAGTAATTGTTAAATTAGATAAATTAGTTTATATTACCTCCTATAGTATTGCATAATTATAAAAGGTAATAATATATACTAGCTATAAGGAGGGTTTTATTGCTATAATTAGATTAGACTATAAGAGGCATATAACCTTAGCCTTTAATAATATAAAGATATTGCTTAAGTATGCTGCATAATGTATTAGCTAATACACCTACATAGAGCTATATAATATACTATAAGTAAGCATTAATAGAAGCATATATATCTATACTTTAGGCCTTTAGCTTATTATAAGCATTAATTAACTATATAAAGTTAAGGCCTAGGGCTATCTATTCTATTTAGTAATACTACATTATATTCTATTAATTAGAGATATTTATAAGTAAAAAGCTTTAAAAGGCTTTATATATAGTATCTCTACTAAGAGATAGTTCTTGCTAGCAGATATAGGTATAGAGATAGGTTTAACTAAATGTTTAAAGCTTAATACTTAGTAAGATATTATTCTTAAAGAATTTATGCAATTTAGCTAATTATACTGCTTTTTGCTTAGAAGTAGAATATTAATATATATTAAGGTCTTATTATATCCTCTTTAAGCCTATAAGTATAACTATAAAGCCCTCCTTTTATAGTTAGTATAGGATATTCTTATCTTTAAGAATATTATAAAAGAAGAGCTCTTTAATATAGCTTTATAGGGCTTTAGTATCTTCTATATAGGCTTATTTAGTAATTAATATTAATTAATCTTCTTACTATATTTTAAAGTATTAATTTAATATTATATAGAATATAGATATATTAAACTCTACTAATATGCACTCTATAAGCTTATTTGCAGTATATTGCTTAATATCCCTCTATTGTTTAATTTAGAAGCAAAATGGCATTAGGTCTTTTAAGAGGTAACTGAATGTACTTATTATAGGAGCTTATAGTATCTTATATAAAAAAGAAAGAGTGCTAGGTAAAAAAGCTTATATAGCATTTTAAGACTATATATACTAGTAAAAGGTTATATAACTTTAATAACCTTACTAATTATAGTATTTTATTAAAAGATAAGATAAAGCAATTAAAAAACTTTTTACCCTAGACTATATATACTATACTGCTTTATAGTACCTAGTATGCTAATAAAAACCTTTTCCTTAGGTATATTGTAGTATTCTATAGTACTTAATATGCTACTATAAACTCTATTATGCACTTAAAATGCTTATTATAGCATTATTAATTATTAAATTATATCTTTAAAAATAATAAAGATAAAGACTAAGCTACTATAGCTATATTAATATTAGTATTGTTTTAAAGTAGCTTATAGGGTGTATAATTACCTTAGTTCTTGCTTTTCTTAGCCTTCTTCTTCTTACCCTTTATAGAGTCTATAGCTCTTTTAAAGAATTTAGAAAGCAACTAGCAGGTAGTACAATTAAGTGAATTAAGGAGCTCTATAGTAGCCTTTACAGTACTATCTAGCTTTAATTTACTATTATTATTACTACTATTATATTTATACTTAGAAGCTATTTAAGAGTTAGTATAAAAGTAAATAAGTCTATATATAGTATTATATATAAGAAAGGGAATACTAAGGCCTTAAATAGTTCTAATTACAGTTAGTATACTTAGTAAGCTTAAAAAGGTAAATATAACATTTAGTAAGAGCTTTATTCTCTTTCTTATACTTATTATAGACTTTTAATTTAGATTATAAGATACTATAAAGGTAGTAGAGTATAGTATTAGCATTTTAAGAAGAAAATATTATAGTATAAGGATTTATAGTTCCCTTTTTAAACTCTTATAGCTTAAGTTTATAAGGCTTAGTAGGTTTTTAAATAAGTTAATATAATATAGTATAAAGCTTTATATAGTATATAACTTATACTTTAAATATTAAAGTAAATAGCTTTAATACCTTTATAGTTATACTTCTTTAAAGTATAATAGAAAACCTAAATAGTTAGATTAAGCTATATAGTAGGTTATTTAATAGTTTAGTTAAAATTACTAGTACCTTTACTATAGATTTCCTTAGGAAGATACTTAAAGCAGTTACCTAAATCCTTTTATAAAAGCTTCTTTTAAATTAAATAATTCTTATTTTAGTTATATATTATAATATAGCTAATATAATTAACTTTATTACTATTAAAGTCATTTTTGCTACTAGAGTTAAAGTTATCTTTCTTAGGGTCCTTCTTAGTAGCTTCTTTGGCTTTCTTCTTTGCCTTTTTAGCTTCTTTAGCCTTCTTTCTTGCTATTTTAGCCCTCTTCTTAGCTATATTATTTTCCTTCTTTTAGGCCTCCTTTGCAGCTGTAGCTTCCTCTTTAGCTTTATATAGGTCCTTAGCCTCTTTAGCTAATTGCACTTCCTTTTTAAGCTTTATCTTGCGCTTCTTTAGCTTTACCTTTAGCTTAAATAGTATAATACTTAGATTAAGTTATATATATATTTATATAAATAGAATTAGTTTAAAAGAGGGTATTAATACTATAAGAAAAATATTAGCAGTTAGCTATAAATTAAATGCATTAAATGTATATATAATAAGATAAAAGATATATAAAAATAAAGCTCTTAATTATATAAAAATAATAGAGGCTATATAGTATTAATTAAGAATATATATAAGGTAGGGAATAGGTTTATATAAAGTAAAAGTTACCTGTATAAGCGCTGTAGTATAGGTGCTAAATTAGGCAGGGTAAAGTGCTTATAGGGGAATAAAAATAGCATTATATAAAAGATTAAAAGCATATAATTCTAAAAATACATTTATTAGGTTATATAAGGCTATTGCAGATATATGCAGGCAAGGGAAAGTAAGGAATTCTTACCTTATAAGGTGTTATTAATTTTAGAGGAAGAAAATGAAGCTAAAGCTAGGATTGCAAGGAAATATATATTATGTTATTACGTGACCCTAAAGGGCCTATTTTAGCTTATATAAGGGGCCTATAATAATTCAATTTAAAAATCGGATAGATATAAATGTAACCTAGGGCGCCCTACGGGGGGGGGTCGGCCTACTACGAAATGACTTTTGAGCCACTGAGCCCTATAGTCTTCCGTACCTACGCGTGCGCCTTGACCACTTTGGGGTTAGCACCTCAGCAACGCGGGACATGACGCGAGGGGCAACAGAAGCAAGTCCCATGGCCCTTATCTCCTCCATTCTATCAATGGCAAAGCATTCATCACTGTTTCCATCCAGCAAGTCTACCATGTCTTCCTTATCCAACCTTGATCCCGAAATGGAACGACGACGTTTCAGAGTTATTAGACGAAAGGTTAGTACGGTCCACAATATTGCATGCACCTGTGCTGACTTCTTGAGACATGCGAACCGTGCCATGATGGAAAGTCTCTCTGCGATGCAAAAAACCCAACATGCTCTAGCTGCAAGTTGAACGGAATCGAGTGCCGCTATGTTATGTATGCTCTTCGAGTCGAGGATGCACCTGAACCGTACGTTTACATGAGTTTGATGGCGAAGATATGCTTATCAGTGCGAGCAGAGGCGCCAATGAGACTGAGTCTTCACACTTCGATGGGCGCGTGGAGACAGCTGAGGGCAGCTCCGACCGAATTCTTTCATTCAAAGAATTTAGGAATGAGTTGAAAGACTTCGCGATGGAAGGGAAGAAGCGCCGCAGTAAAGAGGATGATGTAGAGATGGTTGGCACCGAAGATGAACCATTCAATTTCAACACAATCACTCAAATACATCCAAGGGAGGGGTATCATGGCACTTACGACGTGGAAGACGAAGATCCGAATGACGAGCAAGACCACGAGCTCCCAAAATTACCCAGATTGGCCAGATTGTTCGATATTAACTACTGGAGGGACGCTCCACCGTCAGTTTCTGGTCTACCGTCGCGGTATACCCAGTGGCACCAGGAAACCATTATCAATGACTACTTCGAAGCCTTCAACCAAGCCACGCCACTATTCAGTGAACTCAACTATGAGGATTTTCACAACCACTGCAGAAAGCAGGGTTCTACGGATGACGAGTGGTGCGCCATCTATGTCATGCTGGCATTATCCCTGAGAAACGATCCCAAGAATCACTTCCAAGGAGATGACCTGAAATTCATCAGGTCGGCCTGCAAATATGTGAATAACCAGTATGATTTGTCAAATGAAACAGGACTCCAGATCGTTCTAGGGATTGCCCTATATTACATGACGACGGCGCATCTCGAACGGGCCAGGTTTATGCACGCCATGGCTGTCAAGTTGGTCTACAAATTGGGGTTCCATAAAATGTTCGGGGAATCCGTCAAATCTGTCTGGATAGCGTACATCATCGACCGAGACCTGTCACTGCGTACAGGAGAGCCATATCTGATGCAAGAGCATGATATTGATCCTTCAGTCACGGATCTCTCTGACGAAGACGGGGGTATTCTATACAGCGAAGACAATTCCTTGCGCTTTGAGATCTTCAAGTTTCGCGCTCGGTTGGCGACTATTCAAGGCAAGATATTCGACTTGGTATACTCAGTTCGCGCTTCGCAATTCTCTTTTGATCAGCGAGAGACCGTTGCGGATCGTTTAGACGACATGCTGGAGAAATGGGTTGAGTCGATCCCTGAGCCATTCAGGGGAGATACAATCCCAGGTTTCGGCCACGAACAGATGAGGCTCGTCAGACAACTACATGTGACGTATTATCACTGTATCTTCTCTATTCGACAGGCGACTATACGAAACATAGAGTGGGTGGACCGGTTATTAAGCTTCGGTGAAGCTCGCAAACCAGCCTATCCAGATACCCCATTGCTGCCATCGAACTGGCCTACTTTAGTCACAGCTGCACGGAAGTGCTTGGACATAGTAAGCAAGGTGGATAGTCGCGACAAGGCATTTCGTTGGTAAGCCGAGCTATACAATTAATTGTACCGTTCTATAACTAACAATATCTAGGAACTGTACTCATGCAACGCAAGCGGCCATGACGATCTTGGCTGCGAACAACATAACACTTTCAGAGCATGATCTTCACGATTCGACTGAGAAAGATCAGCAGAGACTTCATATTGCACATGGTGAAGTCAGCGATCGGATCCAAGAAGATCCAACGGGGTCAACCGAGAAGTCGTTTAACATTTGCGGGGAGCTGATTATCAAGGCACGGGAGTCAGTGGGACGATTTAATGAGAGCTAGGTTCTCTGTGCCGGAATAAGCTCTCAGCCACAAGTCTCAACTGCAAATAACACTTCTAGCCCACAACTTAGACATCAATACCATGATGACTGACCAATGGCTACAGCATGAAGCTGATATCATAAGAACCTAAATGATGACTCCTTGGCCGGCCTTGGAGGCGTATAAGATGGTGCCTCCAATCCGATTTAATGAGAGCAAAGGTATGGGGGAGTCATGAGATACTTGATTAAGATATATCCAGAATTTTGAGAAATATTTAGAAATATGCTTATGATGGTTTGCGTATTTTTACTTGGTCAATGAGAGTTTATGTGAAGTCATCACGTGATATGAAAACTCAGAATGTCGCGTGGACTCATCTCGTACGAGAATACAGATCTTGAATTATCTCACCCATCACAACTAGAATATGAAGTACGCCAAATTATAGCACTCAAAATGGAGGAACTACCAATCAAGCCTTTAGGAATCTTCATGCAACATGACTTCATCACCCCAGAGCATGAACAAAGACTCATTCACATTTTTGAGAATGAGCTAGAATGGCCAAAGCGAGGGGGACGACTATCACTTCACTATGGATACACATTCAGCTACAAAACATTCGGCATCGATGAAGAAACACCCTTCAAGCCTTTTCCAGAGTGGCTAGTACCTTTATTGCCAACTACTGAAGGCCGTCCACCAGATCAAGTCTGTCTCCAGCAATACGCCCCAGGAACAGGAATACCACCTCACGTTGACACCCACGGCCCCTTCGATCAGCTCTACTCACTATCCCTCGGTTCGCCACTTTTTATGCAATTCGCAAACAAAGAAACGGGCGAGAAGATTGAGGTTGACTTGTTGCCGAGGAGTATGATGCAGATGAGCGGTGATTCACGATTACACTGGACTCACGGGATTAAATCTCGCAAAACAGACACTCTACCTGATGGAACAGTACGGCTACGGCAAACTCGATGGAGTCTTACATATCGCTGGCTCCGTGAGGGTGCAGAATGCGAATGCGGAAATGAAAAGCTCTGTGATACGGCACAGCGTAGGAAAGGAATTGAGAGGGAATATCGATGGAAACAATACGAAGAAGACGCCAAGGCACCACAGTCTTAGTTCATTATATTCATGAGCTGTTAGTATATATAATCCGTGGTAGCGGAAACATTAGAAGATAACTATCTAAGGCTTAGGAGAGAACCAAGTCTCCAGATCAATAGCCCAATCAACAACACCACCAAAATCCAACCCCTTAGCCCAATCCGTACGCTTCTGCTTCGTCGTAGGTCCCATATAAGCAACCCAATCAGTCATGCCCTTACCCTTTGTTCCAAACGTCATGATATCTGAATCCGAGTCCTTATCATACCACGTCTTGGCTGTAACGCCCTTCTTGCCCTGTTTAGCGTCGTACGCGATGAGCCGAATCTCCGCGTCGGAGAGGTATCCGGCCTCGCCGGTGCAGACACCAGGCTCGGCTTCGGAGACGCTGAAGGAGCCGGTGAATTGGCATGTTGGGCCGGTGCACTTGGGGTCTTTCATGCGGAAGCTGCGGCCGTAGCTGGAGATGCCGATGACGATCTTGGCGGGGTCGACGCCGGCTTTGGTGATCATTGCGAGGGAGTCGAGGGTCTCGGTCTTGTTGACGTGGGAGCGGAGACAGTTACCGTTGGGGCAGCCGGAGCTGATGAACTTGTTGCCGTAATCTATAAGGTGTTAGTATGAAGCACATATGAGAAAGGGAGAAGGAGGACATACCCCATTGACCGTGGAGATCGTAGGTCATGTAGACCATGTAATCGACAAGAGGCGCAATCTTTGTAACAGGGAAAGACTTAAGATACCAATACGCAGCAGGGAGAGCAACAGACATAGTCTTGCCACTCTTTCCAATCTTGTTCCTCATAACTTGGAGGAACGCAACATAGTTGGCAGTGTCGGTAGAAGACCCATCAGAGCCAGCGGAACCAGGATACTCCCAATCGAAATCAACACCATCAAGCTTATGGTTGTTCAAAACAGTCATGATGTTGTAAGCAAACTTGTCACGGTTCGCAGGCTTGATAGCATCACGGTAAAGCTGGTATGTTGACGCATCAGTTGAACCAGCCCAACCACCGAAGGAGATGATCTTCTTGAAGCTGCCCTTGACTTCCTTGAACTTGAGGAACTGCGCACGAACATCGGGTTGGAGAAGAACGGAGAAGTCAGACTTGAGACCAGCAAAGGCGAAGTGAATGTGAGTGTAAGGAGTGGTGACCTCTGAAAGCTTGGTGACGTCCATGTTCAAGCAGGGTCTACCGAGGTTGTAGCCCTGGAAGTAACCCACGTTGAGGAACTTGGCGGGCTTCTTGGTGTTGCCGACAATCTTGGTACCGCAGTTTCCAATACAGCCGGGAGTGTTGGGCTGGCTTGTACCAGGCGCGCCACCCTTGGCGGTAGTGTTGGTGCAGAACTCGGAAGTGATGCCGCAGAAACCATAGCCGGAGCAGCAGGCGTTGAGGGGGCAGGGGTTCATGTTAGCGAGATCCCAACCTGTCTTGGCACTAGAGGGTTTCTTGGATACAGGCTTTTGAGGACCGCAGACAGCGCCGGCGATGGCTAGAGGCATGGGGTTCTTTCCCTTGCTGAGACAGATAGGCTGACCGAGCTGAAGACGGTTGCAGCCTGCAAAACCCCAGGTGTTCTTGTTAACATCCTCAATGAACTTCTGCGTGATACCAAAGTTCTGGCCGAGAGAGTAGCACCCATCGCCAGACTTGATCTTGTAAATAAAACATGTACCATCCTTGCTAGGCTGGGGCGTCTTGTCGGGAAGAGTACCAGCAGAGCAGCAAACCCACTGCTTAGGAGCAAGGGTAGAGCAGAAGTTCTTGGCGGGGTTGTACTTGTTGAAGTTGGCGGTAGTAACCTTGCACTTCTTAGCGAGAGAAGCACAAGAATCGCCAGAGACGACTTGGATAGCTTTGCAGTCAGCGCGGGGAGCGAGAAGGGACTCAACGCCAGCGAAACGGGACCGGAGCTCAACGTCGCGAGCCTTGACGGTGGTGGTGGTCAGAACACCAAGGTTGATAGACTCCTTGGAAGCCTGAGCGATGCTGACACACTGACCGTGGGACCAAGTCCTCACAGCGTTCTGAACAGCCTCGAGACCGTTCACGTTATCAGCTGCGTAGAGACCAATGGTCTCAGCAGTCTTGTCATTAGCATTGCAGACCTGGAAAGTCTGAACACCCTTCTGAAGACGAGGAGCAGATTGACGAAGAATATTAGAAGCACTGCCCTTTTGGACTTCACCGCCGACGTAAACACCGGCAATGGAGGAGCCAGACTTGGCAAAGAGAATGGTAGTACCGCATGTAGCACCATTGTCAAGATACTCCGCCAAAAGACCAGCAGCAGCAGCGACATTATTACCAGATCTCAGAACAGCCCCTCCAAAAGCCGAGCTAGTCTTCACAGTAGCTTTCTCAGCACCGCAGTTACTAGCCAGCGAAACAGAGCTCTCCGCCGCTCTAGCCTGGACCTTTGTGCCCTCATCCCTCTTAGTCTGTGTAGAGCCCTCGGTAACACAGGTATACAGCGTCGCGCTCTCGCTGTAATCATTCTCAACATTGAGCGCAAACAGCATAGGTAGAGTACATCCCGCGAGTTCCTCTAAGCTGTGAAGCTGCGTCCAGTTGGCAGGGTCGTTGCCCGCGATGCTGCAGGGCTGAGGACATCCTTCGGTGAGAGGGCTGGAGATGGGGTCTTCGGTCTTGATCTCGCCGACGGGGGGGACGGGGTTCACGTCGCCGGGGTTAACATCGTCTTGGGCGGAAACAAAGAATGAAAGGAATGTGAGAAGGAAAAAAGTAAAGAGTGAATTAGCCATCGTGGGCAATAACTTGACTCAGACGGTCAAGAGTGTTCAAAAGAGTGACTGATGTGGGATGAAGGGGGAAAAGGGAGAGAGAGAGAGGCTAAGCGTCATGTTTTTAACGATGGAGGCGCCATTATTGAAAAAGAGGCGTAGTAACTTGGTTAGTGGCCTGGACTGGCATGTGGACGGCGTATAATTTGGCATGAACCACGTTGGACTCGGTTGTGGATGGGTGAGGGTCGAACTAGTCTAACCCCCGGCTAGTGCTAGTGCAGGAACATGCCAACATGGTGGTCTTTTTTTGCTGTAAGGCTACTGACCCTTGCGTTGAACCCCGGACGATATGATCCTTAGAGCTATCACTGTTTCCGATTGACAGAATGACATTTCACACTGATAGATTGGCGACAAACCACTCTTCCATCAACTCTCTTACCTTCTGTGATCTCTCTTGTCATGAACAACTCTGTCAATCTTGTCGTCTCGCTTCCTCACAATTTGTCACATCTCCAAACCAACAGCACTTCTCTCCCCCTGCTTAAGTCCGGTGATTTCCTCTTTCGCCCAAGTAGCTGGGTCTAGATCTCAAAATAGGCTGTTATCGCTTAGCACCCCTCCAAAAATCACTGTTAGTCTTCTCACCCACTTTCCCAGTATTCTCTTAACAATTATTCTGTCAGGAATAAGCGCTAAGGCAAGAAGGCCCTTTTGTCGCGCGATTTGTTACAGGGATTGGTGAGAATACCCCTGGTCTAGATTGAATACAGAAGTTGCCGGTCCCCGACGGAGGAGCAATTGAACCCGAACATGCACGTTTACGCGCTGGGCTGATGGGTAATTTTAAATTGTGAGGCTTTTGTGATATTTATGAAGAAGAGCGCTTGGTTATGAGGGTAAGCCACTGACGTTGTAATATCCGTCTGAAGACGGGGAGAAGCTCGTGACAGTTGACACCTATCGATGAGCAAAGGGCACAGGACCCTGAGAGCTGGAGGTTTGAACCGATGACCCGTTTTTGAATACAGTGACTCAGTTCATTATCACGGTTGGATAGCTAACCCCGTTATGGAAGTTGAATCATCTCGGAGAC
Organism: Fusarium xylarioides; assembly: GCA_013183765.1. NCBI lineage: Eukaryota > Fungi > Ascomycota > Sordariomycetes > Hypocreales > Nectriaceae > Fusarium > Fusarium xylarioides. Next base: position 48,483 of record SRZU01000140.1, read on the forward strand.
TTGGCACTCTTCACGGCCCGAGGCTCCGTCGGTGTTTTCGCTTCAGCCTTAGGATTTTTTCATCAAGGTTGTAACGTTGTGTCGGCCGACAGACAAGAGCCCCCAAATCACCCCCAAACCGCATGACATCTGGTCTCAGCGATGACTGCCATACCGAGTGTCAAGATCTACAAGCTGGGAAATACAGCGGGTTTATGGTATAAAGATTTGCAGAATCAGTGAAGATCACCATTTGCAGCTGAAGTTTAGACTTTTTAGCACATGCTCGGTCGGTTGATCAGTGGAGTACTGCTGCTGCCTTGTGAGGAAACGGTGAGGTTGGTGGATTGTGGTTAGATTCATCCGAAAATGTTTGTTTAATTTCCTGCCAATTTCCGCTATTCGTGAACTCAATTTTTCACGATGCTACCTGATGGTGTTCAGCTGAAAACATGCTTTCGGTTAGAAGGGTTACCCTGGACGGTAAACTTTAAACGCGAAAAATCGCCGACGAAGGAATTGAGAGATGTTTGTGTGGGCGCGGTTATAGTACCTAAATGTCTGATTGTTAGATTATCTAAATAACTTTAATGGGATCTAATTGATGTCTAGGGAAAACTAATTCTCGCGCTTCGTTACATTGGTATTTTGAGTTAGAAGTTTTCGAATTGCCACCGTTCTTATCTGATAAGACACGATAATCAGCCACTGACGGCCCCTTGGTCTTGGACCGTTATTCCAAGTAGTGATTCGACAATATTGTACAATGATTTAGTTAACATTGTGTCAGTTTGATGTTATGGATTTGCGCATAATGTAACATAAAAATGCGATGTTGAAGAAATGATGATGTCATTCATAACTGCTTTCTTGTCGATAATCTAACGTCACGTCACAGTGATACATGGATGGCTTCAATGACGATAATCCGTAAATATATAGGATAAGATCTCACTTATGACAGAGAATTTGCCTCATTACCAAAAGCCGTCTTCGAAATTTAGAAACTACATACTCGTTACCAATCCTCCATCTTCTTCAATTAACAATCAACCAACATCACCATGCAATCCATCCTCCAAAAAACAACAGGCATCGGCCCTCAAGTCATCAAACCCGAACATCTCGAAGGCCGCGTCGCAATTGTAACAGGCGGCGCCCTCGGAATCGGCTATGAAGTATCCCGCGCCCTCGCCCACGCAGGCTGCAAAGTCATAATGATCAACCGCAAAGAAGAACAAGGCCAAGAAGCCATTTCCACAATCCAAAACGAAAAGTCCGACGTGAAAGTTGACTGGAAAGAGTGCGACATGGGAAACCTAGCTCAAATCCGTGAAGTCTTTGGCGGTCTGCGCGAGTCCCTCGATAGACTTGACTTTTTGGTTCTTTCGGCGGGTATCAACACGAATCAATTCGGGTTAGATGCTGATGGGGTCGAACGACATTTTGGTGTCAACTTTTTAGGGCATTTTTATGTGTGTAATCAGCTTTGGCCGCTGTTGAGGAAGACGGGAAAGATGGAGAACACGCCACCGCCGAGGGTCGTATTTGAGGCTAGTGAGATGCATCGTCTCGCGCAGCTTTCGAACATCCAGTTCAGAAGCAAGGACGAGATTAACGACCCTAACCTTGACTCCACGGCCCGATACAACAGGACCAAACTCGCCATGATATTGTTTGCAAAGTATGGACTAGCGGGGAAGGTCATTCAGGAGAACAATGACAGAATCTACGCCCTTTCCGTTCATCCCGGAGCTGTAAGTCCACCCATTCCTCAATCCAAGCATAATACTAACAAAGATAGGTCAACACCTCGATGCAGCAGCAGTGGAAAGACGCCTACCCCGGCCTAACAGGAAAACTTCTATCCTGGGCTATGCTAGCCATCGGACGTGACGTGGAGCAGGGGTCTTATAGTGCACTCTGGGCTTTGACTTCACCCAAGATCGAGGAGGAGGATCTGAATGGTTACTACTTCTCTGACCCTGATCAAGAGGGCAAGGAAACGAGCCAGGCCTCAAACCCCGAGTTGGCGTCCAACTTGTTCAATCTGAGCACGACTCTTATTGAGGGGGTATTGGGCAGTGATGCTTTGCTTGACTGGAATGTGTCTACTGTCACTGGTAAGGATCTCAAGAAAGATGATAGCTTTCAAGTTGGTCTAGATGACAAATGATCCGTGTTTATTGGTTGAAGTGTTAGAACCTGTGGCTTGGAAATTGAAAAGAAGAACTAGAATGAAACTTGTGAGACGTGTTGATTGAAATTACAAGATAAGAAGTATAGCTAGTATAGAAAATGATATGTTATTATGTTAAGCTCTCCCCTTATCTCTTAATCATGGGGCTTCATAAATTCTAGGAAGGCTCCTCGGGCGCCCTGAAGGAAAAACCACAGGCTCAGCAGGTAGCTCACTCTTCGGCCTCTCAGAGTGAGGCTGGTCCTGCTCATAATTTCCAGGAAGCTCTGCCACTACCTCATCACTTTTCCTTCTCGTTCGTCTTCTCCAAATCATCCATACAACAGCCCCAAGAATCAGCAGGCCTCCAATTGTAGCGCCGACTACTACACCGGCAATTTCACCGCGAGACAATCCAGATTTAGAACTAGGCTCAAGTGCAGGACTTGTCCCTGTGCTCGCAGACGAATCCGTGGTGGTATCCTCAGCTTTAGGCGCGTTGACGTTTACGAATTGGGACTTTGCTAGTGTTCCGCCATATTTGCTGTCCATTAACGTAAACCAATAAATGCAATCCTCGTTATTCTCGGTTGCGTTGGAAATATCATACTGAGCCTTCCAGCTGCTAGAAGGAGATGTACCATTGTCTAGGCAGCTCAATCAGCAAAACACTAAACAGAAGGGATCGAGTCCAACTACCTTTTAAGCGAGCGGTTGTGTTCTTTCGGGCGTCAATGAATTGCCAAATATAGAGGTCAACCTTTTTAATGTCGGTGTCCCATAGGATTGGGATCATTACTCCATCTTCATAATGGTTGTTCTTCGTCATGTCCTGGTCAACTGCTTGATCTGGGTCTTGCTCCGGGGGGCGTAAGAACTTGGAGAAGCATGATACCCAACTCGTGAGTAAAGCGAAGATTAGACCGAGTTTCACGAGGAAAGACATCTCATGAAGGATTACTTCGCCAGTTTGATTAAGCAAGATTTCCGTTATCGGAACGCCCACTCTCAGGGTTCGGCTCAAGTTATGATCCTACACTTGAAATTTCAAGGTAGACACATATGAGAGGGGAATGAGGAGTGGATGCTATCGATATATGTATTCGATCATCTGGGCATCCGAGCCAACCGCGTCACAGATAACCAAATGAACCAGGACTGCATGCCGAGTCTTTATGCAGTGGTAGTCCATAGAAAGCCTAGTTATGGCCCACGCTGCAAGTCGTCATGCTGGGGTTGTTAACTTGTGATCTGGGGTTCGGTTCGCTGACGAGGGTCGACCAACATATCATCAAACATCTCCCAGGAAAGGGTATGGCGACGAAAAGAACTCAGACTGGCGACAGGCTTATAAAAGAATGGCATTTCGAGATTAAATTGACCTTTGAATTATCTGCGATAACGATGATCTGATCTCGACTGCCTGTCAAAGCGCTTCCTGATTTGCCTAGTTGCATGTAGAAGTGGGACAGACCACGACCAACAGCATAACAACCAACAGAGCGTTGCATCAGAAGAGTCAGTAGACCAAGCTTTAAAGTCTTTTGCACGGGATCATTGCCTGATTTGGGAGGTGGCAGGTCAAAGCTGAAAAAAAAGAACGAAGCATGTCTCGGTAAGTCCTGCTTGATAAAATTGGTGCGGATGAAATTATGAGACAGCTGTGGTTGAAGAGCCAGCATACCTTTGAGCTCCGTGTCTGAAGCAAATTAAGGCCAAACTTACATTCGCATGTAAATTTTCCAGTAAAGTGATCATGTAGGTTTATATCAACGTCATGAAGTGATATTTTAGCTGAGTATCTCCTGGATAATCTTGGATAACATATGAGGTTTAATCGAGTTTTACAGGGCATGTATTCACGGTAAAATACTTAGTAAGACACAAGTAATTGGAATCCCATTAGGATAGCTTGAATGTTGATTATAATAGCTTTACTTATGGCCCTGCAATCGGCTCTGGCCTCTCCTTGCGACTCTACATGCCTAATCATGTCTTATGGCTTGAGCACCTTCTCGAGGACCCACCTCAAGCAATGAACACTACTGTTCCATCCTGGTACCATTTTGGAAAAGAAAATCTGTTTTAAGCTTGTGTATTTGTGTCCGCAACAGACTGCACATCAGCTGCCGTAGATCCCTTTCCAGGAGGACCGCCCTTTGCACGAGCCTACACCAGTCAGTAAATCATCACCACCCAAAACATAGCGGTATCTTACCTCTGCGCGTTGCACCTCAGCGGCATCTTCCTTTGTCACCTCGGTAGGCGCCTTTCGTACAACTTCACCCGCCTTCTCGAGGAAGTTCTGCTGCTTGTCGTGTAGACTCTGAGCAGTCGCTGCGGCACCACCTTTGATGGGACCGCTACCGGTGAGGGCTGATTCTTCAGCAGCGATGGCTGATGCTTCGGCTTGGGTGATGGGACGGCCGTCGACGGCTTGGGCCTTGATGTCGTCTTTGGTGGGAAGGTCTACCATTTTGGAGATGATTGTGTTTGAAGGGCTGAGTTTGATGAGGTTTCGGTGGTCTGTGATGACAGTTGTTGATTGTGATGAGTTTTGGTGATTTGATGGAGATGAGAATGGGACTCTGGAGCTGTGATGTTTGGCTTAAGAAGAAGGTTGACTGTCGAGATGATATCATAACGCGATGGGCATCGTCACTGCTCCATAAAATAGACGAGGAAGGAGCTCTTGTTTACAAGGGTCCATTTCTCGTCACGATGACCTCGTAATTGGACACTCCAAGCCTTCAACTGTTGAAGCGAGAGAAGAGTCTATAGATTCTGTAAATACGTGTTGTTTCGTGTAGTTGGGCGATGCGGTTTTGGGGGAGGACAGAGACGCGCTGCGATGAGAATATGAGTCTGATTCAGAAAGCACTTTGCCGGCCAAAATGCTTTAATCAGTGATAATAAGGTAGAAAGGTATCAAAATAGGAATAAGCTAAAATATCTTGAAGCATATCTTAAGTCGAGTGGTTGTCAGTTATCATCGTCCCTTCAGGGCGGTTGACTGATGGTGTTGTGCGTATCTCCGCCCCAGATTGAACAACTGCGGACATAACCCTCTTATGTCCGCTCTCAGCCCTTGAGTCCTTTCCTTGATTGACGATAAATGCATTATTCGTACTGGCGCCAGGTGAGATGAGCTCCTTGTTAGCGTCGCTGACAAGAGAGTCGTCCCGGCCCGGCGACTTTTCATCGTCGCTAAGAGCGCTGATTGGCCAGCGGAAAGATATTGAGCCGTTTCGGACAACACCATGCATCTGTTCGATATTAAGCGCGCGCTGCTTTAACCAGAGTGAAATTATATTGTAGAACTATAAGTAGTCGTTTGGAATCTTTGCATGCAAAACGACTCGGCTCTACCAAATCAATTGCACTTCTAGACATTCTCCAATCTCCACCAAATTTCCCAGCAGAATGTCCCAATACATACCCACGGAATACACCCCCTTCCTCCTCAAAGGCTTCGCCGCCTGGATCATCTACAACGGCGCATCACATGTCGTCCGGGGGATAACAGAATATCTCGCCCCAACTGAACGCGCAAAACTCCCTCCATCAACCATCTCCCTCATGGATTCACAGATCCGTTTCCTTGGGGGCGCATATCTTGCCTACGGCGCTGCGCTTTATTGGACGTCTTACGATATCAAAGAAAGACACGTGGCTTTGAATGTTCTCTTGGCTGGTTTGGCATTAGGCGGTATTGGGAGAGCCATTTCAGCTGGCGTCTTTGGCTGGGGATTTCCGTGGCTGCAACGAGCTACGACCACTGAGATTGTCGTACCGCCCTTGGTCTACTGGTTTGGGTCGCGCAACTACGTGTAGCAAAGGCGTGGTCGAGTCAAATGTCAGATATCAGTGATTATATGCTTTGTACAATAATGGCTCGGCATCTCTTGATGTTTCATAAACCTCGTTAGTCAAATCTAATATTTTGCCTGGTGAGCACGAGAGGTTGGAAGATAATGATGAATCTTGACGACTTATCAGCCTGATTTATAGCTGCCTGGGGTTTAAGAAACGGTCCTAGGAACTCAAGAATTCATCACGAAAAAGCAGAAGACTCAACACCTCTTCTCATTGAGCCAATGTAAACCATCAACCCTTGATTGCCCAGTAAGTCGAATACTCCACTGTAGTTCTAAGCAGAGACCGCTAGAAAGACCACTAAACCAGGGAGGGGTACGGAAGTCTGTAGGGCTCAATGTTTCAAAACCCAAAATGTAGTAGATTTACACCTCCTGTATGTTTCTGTAAGCAGGATAATGCCCCTAGAATTGCATAGGAAAAAGTCAGGTTACATAAGCAGTGGAAATCAACTAGGCCCGATTTGGATTAGTGGGAGTGGTTATGTGCACCATTTCAAATTATCATGAACAAGCCTACAGCTTCATCTTCTCTTTTCCTTCAAATTCATTACAATTAGCAGGTAAGAATTACCTTCTTATTAATTTAATATCCTCCCTAAGCTACATCAGATTCATTTGCATACATTTACATATATTTTGCATAATTAAGAGCTTCATTTTCATATATATATCTTTATTTCCGTTTTCCTAATTTTTCTCCTATTTCTAACTACTTATTTCTCTTATTAGTTATACTAATAGAATCCTGCTGCTAACCTTATTAATAAGATTATACTAATTAGAACTATTTATTTATTTATAACCTTATTATATATATTTATAACTTTAAAGCCTATTATAATAGCGCCTTATATTAAGAAAGGAGTATAGAATAATATTAATGCTTTAGTATTTATTGCTTTACTAACTCTTATACTAGGGTAAAGAGTATATAGCTTTTAGCAGTTTAGAGATAAATCCTACTATAAAGAATACCCTTAAGAAGACTTTTATAAAGCAGCCTATAACTGCTTAAGATTCTTCTACTTCTTTAATTACTTTATCTAGTACTTAATATACTTATTTAACTAAAACCTAGAAGAATAAAGCTATATCTAAGGATATAGATAATAAAGCTAAGGATATAGATAGTAGCAGTAAGGAGTTAAATAAAGATAAAGTAAATACTACTACTTCTACTATTACCTCTAATAATAAGAATAGTAGTAATAAAGATGCTACTAGTTTTATTAAGCTAAAGCTAAATAATACTATTACTTTCCCTCCTATAACTAAAGTTACTATTAATACTATTTACACTGCTATTAGCATTAATAATAGTATAGACCTAGTAAATATCTATATTAACTTACATAAGACTATCCTTTAAACTGCATTAAATAGTAATATAGTAAAGCTTAATACCTTACCCTAGATATATATAGGTATAGCTCTCTATAAGTACCTATTTAAGCATAAAACCCTACCTAAAAGCAACCCTAACTTAACTGTATAGGCATTAATTAAGGCTATAGCTAAGTGCAGCAGTAAAGGCCTCTATTACCTAATCTTAAATGTTTATAAGCCTAATAGCTTAATAAGTTTAATTATTTTTCTATACTTAACTATACTAATATATATTTAAGATATTAATAAGCTTCTAATTAATACTAAGGTTATAGGGAATAGAACTATAAAGCTATATAAGTTATCTTTTAATAGAACTTAAAATGCTAATATTATGCTTTTATAGCTATATAGCTTTAATGCTACTATTGCTTGCAAGAAGTGCAAGAGTAAGACTAGTCTCTTTTATAAGTATATTATTAAGTCTAAGGATAATAGAACTAAAGCCTATAGTAATTGCCTTTAGAGTTATAGAAAGGTTAAGAAGTATAGCCTTAGTAAGTTATTTCTATATATATATAGGTATAGTAAACTAATATTCTATAAGTTAATATTAATCTTAATAATAATGCTAAAGTATCTATTATACCTGCTGCTTCTACTACCTCTATACCTATAAAGACCCCCTAGGGTACTAAGTGTAAGAGTATATATAGAGACCTTAGATAAGATAATATTATTTTAAAGGTCTTTAGAGCTGGATCTTTAGCTTTAGTAGTAAATAATAATAATATGGATGAAGTATCCTACAAGGAAGTCTATAAGTTTCTTACTAACTTTAGTATGCAGGCAATGCAGCTTACTAATAAGCTTAGTAAGTAATGTATATATATTTCCCTTATTATTCTACCTTATACTAATATATAGTCTAGTATATAGCTTGCTTATATATTATATTATTTAATGCTAATCTTTTTTAATATAATATAAATATTACATTTTATAACTGCATTTTTACTAGTTTATAGAGCAATATAGAATAAATTGCTAAGCATTTACACTAGTATATAAGGCAATATAGATAATACTTTCTCCTAATTTATTACTTTATATCCCCCCCTTATATCACTTTATATATTAAAAGTTAATTGATTTCTACTTGCTATTACTTTATAATTGTTTTTATATACTAAATGTAACTCTATTTACTAATATATAAATAGTTAAATATAGGTATATATATACTAAGCTAATCTAGTATTAGATTACCCCTTTTCCTAATATATATTTATTATATGCCTATATATAGAGTATAAGTATATATCTTCCTTTACTTTAGTTTCTCTTTTTTATATGCACTAAATAACTATTATTATTAGCAGTTATAATAGTATAACTGCAAAAAGACCTTAATCTATACTAACTTTAGATTATATAATAAAAAGAGGAGAATAACCTTATAGAGAATAAGATATTACTACTCTTATATAAGCATTATTAAATTACAATTAGATATATAATACTTTACTGCAAATTAAAAGACTAGAAAAGCTTATTAATTAAAAAGTATATATAGACTTCTAAATACCTATAATAATAAATTAAGGAATTGTTTTTTATAGTTCTTAATAATTAATTTATTTTATTATAGCTTTAATCTAAAGGGTTTATTATTATATAAACTAGTCTTAAACGTTTATAAAGAGAGCTTAAACTGTTTTATTGCTAAGATAAAGCCTAAATTGCTATAGCTAAGTAGAAGCTTAGAGATTTCTTTATATAAGAAGCTATATAAAGCATAAAGCTTAGTACATTTAGTTATATATATCTCTATACCTATATACATTAATAATAACTTGTACTAAGCTATTATAAGATCTATAAAATATATTAAGAATTCTATCCTAGACTTATCGCTAAATGATAGAATACAGTTAATTATCGCTGCAAAGGGTAAATACCCCCTAGGCCTGACTTTATATAGTTATTAGATGCATATAATAAGCTAAAGCCTTATAGGTTTAAGATTTATATATCTATTAATATATACTTAAGGATAATTATATAGTTTTATATTAGTATATCTACTAGTACTTCCTAAAATACCCTTAAGTAATATCTCTATATACTATTAACTTATAAGATTATACTGCACTTTATTTACTTAGACTGTAGTATAGAGATAGTTCTTACTACTATAGCCTATTATTATCTCTTAAGAGACTGTATATAGCTTTATAATAGTATGCAAGAAGCTATATATTTTTAAGATTACTAGCTTTATAGTAAAAGCATAAATAATTAGAGGATTAAGAGCTAGTAGCTATACTTAAGTAGAGGCAAGGCTAAGTTCTAGCAGGTATATATCTATATACCTTTATATATCTAGATATTAATCTATTAATAGGAATATTTCTTAAGAATTATATATAATAGCTATTTTATAGATAACTCTATACCTAACTAAATCTTAATGCTATACCTTTTTATGCCTATAATATAGGAGGAGCTTGCTAACTTTATTTAAGTATAGAATTAGTATTATATTTGCAGCTAGAAAAACTAACTTTATATTCCTACTAGGTAGCCTTAGGCATTATACTTCTAACTAAAGGCTTATAAAGGTATATAGAATTATTTAGAAGTTATTCCTAAATAACATCTCTATAACTTATAGAATGTCTTTACTTAAGATTCTATTAATATAAATGCCTATTTACTAGCTACTATAATATTAGTATATAATAGTATCTTTATAAATTAGAAAGAGCATCTAAATAACTCTAAAAGTAAGCTCTTACTTTCTATATACTTATATCTGCAGGACTACCTTATATAATATATCTAAGATAAGCTTAAACCTTAAGTATCCCTCTTAGATAAGCCTATAGGTGCTCTTAAGCGCATATAAGAGCATTTAGTTGAAAGCGATATTAATATTATGCAACTAGAGAGTCTTAAGGCTAAAGCTGGTAAAATTGAGGACTTCTATGATATATGCTAAGATATATATTAGTATTATGGTCTTATAGGCTATTCCTGCTTTTGTGTCTTGCGATACAGAAGTTCCTTCTTCTCATACAATGCCTTACGGGCCTGAAGCTTCTCTGCAACAGGCTCTCCTTCAGAAGCAGTATCCTCAGCAAAGGGATCTTCCTCAGATATATCCGTATTATGCTGTACGGCATCAGATACATCAGTATCTTGATGAACGCTGAGTTTCTCTGCCTTTACAGGAGGAGGCTCCTTCTTTGGCTCCTTCTTTGGCTCCTGCTTTACTTCCTGCTTCACTTCTGAATTCCTCAATGATATCGGCTTAGATGCCTTGTTTGGCTTTTTAGTTAGTCGTATGGAGGTTTCTCCCTCTATGGATATCTGCCGAGTTGCCCTTTTACAGCTAGTTTTAGCCTATAGCCTGTCTTCCTTATTATTATCACCCTAAGGGCTATCTATTAGATTAAAGTGCTAGAAGAGTAGCGTAGTAATATTGCTTTTTATAGGGGTTATATTAGCATATTTAAGAAGATCCCTAATTGTAGTTATTTTATACCTATTTAAAGTAAGGAATTTAAGATAGTAATTTCCCTTTTTCTTATTTATTCTTATAATAACTTTCTACTAAATTAACTGTAGTTCTAGCTTATATTAGCTAGCAATAGACTAAACTATAAGCTTATATAAATTAAACTTTTAGTTAAGTATAAAGTTTAACTTCCTATTAGTTTTATAGTAAAGATAAACCTTAATATACTTAGATATTTAAAGACTAGAACCTTTTATATATATATAATATCCTTTACTAATCTAGAAAAGAATATTAATCTTAATTACTAATGCTTTTAGTATAAATACCTTTATTTTCATAATACTAAGTATATATTAGAATGTAGCCTTTATAGTAGTATTACTATATATATTAGGAATTAGTTATTTAGTAGTAGAAACTAAAGGTATAGAAATGCTTAGTATGTTTTTATTTAGCAGTTTATAAATAGCCTTTAGAGTCATAATAGGAGAATTATTATTAACTTTAATGATTTTAATTAGCTATAGATTAGCGCAGTATAGGTAAGTATTAGCATATAGGAACTTAGTATAGATAATATTATGCTCTTTTTATAACTTAATATAGATTAGTAAAGTAAAAGGGGCTTAAGATGCTATAATGAATTGTATTATAAGGATTATAATCTTATTTAAAGTGTAAAAGATTTTATGTAGTTTTATATAGCTTTATAAAGGAGTATAGTAATTTATATAATCTCTAGAGTTTTTAAGTAGTTATATATATATAATAATTATATATATTAATTTAATTAAAAATTAATAGTAAATGTAGTTATATGAGATGATAGATTGATGTATGGTGTAGATGTAATAAGAAAAGAAGTGTAAAATGCCTTAAAACTGGGTTTTGAAACATTGAGCCCTACAGACTTCCGTAGAGGGGTTTGATTTAGCCAATGGGAGAGCGGTATGCCTCTTACTCCACAGATTTCAGATAACGGCCAGTGGGTACGGCCTGCAAACTTTAGCCTAGGTATCTGGGATACAGAACTAAGCTTCGTTGAGCAACAATCTTCAGATAAGGATTAAGCTAAGACTTTGCGTATCTCGAGTTTGGTTGATATGCTAACGAGCGGCAGAGAGGGGACTTCCATGTGCATTGCTGAGCTCAGAGCTTCCCCAGGTTCGCAACATCCCCGCCCAAACTCACCGTCCCTGACTCTACGGCGTGGTTCCAGCACCTAAACCTCGTGGCCAGGGCATATTATACAACCAAGGTTAGAAGAATGCTGGTGATAGGCTGGAATCATTAAACTAATCGGGCATCCTTCCAGGGGATACGTAGGCAGCGATGGATCAAGAGCACTACGAGTACAGACTGAAACGGACAAGACAGGCATGTGCCAATTGCAGGTATGAAGCATGCAGTGCCTTACCCTATTTTATCTCGGAATTGGTTGGAGAAACTGACTATTATCAAGGCGCAAAAAGGTCCGCTGCTCCGGCGAGCGTCCAACATGCACATACTGCGCACGCCTAAAGCAGGAATGCTCCTATGAAGAAACACTTAAAAGCGAGGATCAAAATGACTCTAACAGGGTCCCGCGCCCATTGATGATGGGGTGAACTAAGGAGGAAGGAACAGTATCTTCGCTTTCTCTCGAGTCACGAATGACTTCGCTTGAAACGAGTGTGCAAAGGCAAGGCTTTTGAGGTCGTGTCCACATAACCTTTCACTCAGCTGACCAAGTAATTGAGTAGTCTCATCAGTCTTCTCACCAGCGAACGTGGCATGACAGACAGAAGCATCCCCCGTGTGGGTCGCAAGGAGAATATTGCTGGAGATGCCAAGTGGCTGGACGTCACGTCCAACATGACGCTTTCTGCTGCCGCAGACCTGTACTTTCAGTTCTGCCACAACCAACCATACTCTCTCTTCCACGAGGAAGGCTTTCGCCGTCGCTTGGTAGCTCAAACGCTCCCCGACTACCTTTGCCTGGCCTTGTTGGCCACTGCGAGTCGATTTTCTCATTCCAGTAGACCATTGCTGCTTTGTGCAGACCAGGCATGGGAGATTGCCATCAAGCGCTCGACGGCCAACATCGACTCTGCGGAGAGTCTAACGATAGCCCAAACCATTCACCTACTTTGCGTCATTGACTACTCCGGTATGCGATCACCCTTTTGTGAATGTAAATACATAATTATCAGTAAAGCTGATCTGTCCCAGATGGCCGATGTCGCGCTGCATGGATCAAGCTTGGGTTGGCCGCTCGCATAGCGCAGTGCTACCGTTTCAACACTGAGCCCGATCCCCGTCTTCGTCCTGAAGTTCAGGAGGAATACAGACGCACGTTCTGGCCTATCTACCTACTTGACAGGCTGATGTCCTGCGGGCGAGAAAGACCCCCCGCGCTTCAAGACAAGGATTGCCTCTTACGTCTTCCGTCCAACGAACAGGCTTTCCGAGACTGCTGTGAGAATCAGGGTCCAGTACTTGAGCAACTCGTTGGAGACTCACCAGCAGTTACCGAGCTTCCTGAACACAGCCATTTCTCCGTAATCATCTTGATGGTAGCGACACTGATGCGAGTGGTAAATTACGTCCTGCGAGAGGACTCGCGAGTTCACGATGATGTTCCCTGGTCTGCAACTTCACAATACTCAGAGCTCGAGTCAACTTTGTGGCGGTTAGAACTCAATTACGGATTACTAGATCCTTTGAATGCTGTGTGGGAGCAAACACTCACTTCAGGTGGCGTGGTAGACCCACGAGCCGCGGGGCCTCTGATATATGGCCGCGCTTTATTCCATCTCGCGGGCTGTCTGCTGCACCACCCTTTCCTCCTACAGCATCGACTGGCAGAGTCAGCTAGCAGGACACCTCCAGGATTTTTAAGCAAAGCCTGGACTTCGGCCAGAAGCCACGCCAATGCACTCACCATGTTGCAGGAGACGGAAAATCTTGGCTGTGTCACAGTTTCTTGCTTCAGAGGGTATTGCGCCATGGTTGCCGGTTCGATCCACCTTCTTTTTGCGTCGGACAGTAACGATGAGATACGCGAGGCGTCGGTTCGACGCTATGAGGAGTGTCGAGGCCTACTGCTGAAGCTGTGCCGTTATTGGGAGAGTTCGAGGTTAATGGTGAGTTTTCCTCTGCATATTGCTTGTGCCAGATCTAGGTTATTGATACGTGGTAGTTCATGAAGCTTGAGCGTCTGTATGAGAATAGAGGCCGTTATCGCCAATTCTTTGAGTACACCCTAGCTATGGGAGAAAAGCCCAAGCTCGCAGCATTCTGGGACAGTATGGACAACTGGGTTCCATCAAGCCGATCGCCGAGCCCCGAGCATGGTCCTCCCGAGCCAGTACAGCCTATTCATTTCCCTACGTCTATGGACTTTTTCGATCTCGCGCCGGCGGATCCTTGGGGGAACGGAAATTCAATATTCGAAATGGACTTTGCGGGTGGCAATAATTTCATGTGAATTGGCCATATCAAAGACAGTACAACGCATGTTTCGGTGCTTGGGCAGATGGACAAAATGACGTAAATTGAGTGCTCTATTGCCGGCTCTGTTTAAACTATGGCATCTTTAAATTAGTTCTAATCCTTCTCAGTCTGACCCCCATGCAGTTATCATGTATGTGAATGAGAGTGGCACCTGGAGAGATCTCAGCGCTTTAGCCGACAGACTTGTCGCTTGTGAGAACATAATAAGTTTTTACAAAAGGCGCCTTAGACATCCATGTAACCTTCAGACCAGAGGGTAGTGCAATTATATCTCCGGCCTGAAATTTGAGCCTCTTCCCAGTGTCATGCTCGGTAATGGTGACCAATCCTTCAAGTAGCATAATAGTCTCATCGCCAAGAGGTGCACTGTATTCAAAGGACACGGAGCCGTCAGAGTTGCAACCAGGCATCCCGCCGCCTGTTCCCCAAAGTCCGACCTCAAGACTTCCTGTTGAGCCCGTATCTCTGATGAGGTGAAATTCGCCAGCTTGTTGTTGGCCCTTTCCTGGCTCGTCCCAAGCATAAGAAGTCCAAGTTTGTGGATTGTCGTTAATGTTGCCAATTATGAAGTCGTCTTTTGCGGTCCCGGGGGTTGATCCATCCCACATGACCCAGAACTTCTTCAGGAAAGGGGCATTGGTGTGCCACGAAAGTTGGACATATTTTGGATGACAGATAATGTCGCCTGCGTTGAGTTTATACTTCTTTCCGGTGGACTTGATGGTAACCTCTGTCGAACCCTCCAGCAACAGCATAGTTTCATCGCCGAGGGGAGCTGAATACACAACGTCGCAAGTACCGTCCTCGTTGCAGCCAGCAATTCCTGGACCCGTGCGCCACAGGCCTGCACTCAGGGATCCAGACGTTCCTCCGCTTCGAATCACCACGACCTCTCCTTTGGACTGCTGCCCAAAGTCTGGATCTTCCCAGTCAAAGGGGACCCAGGTCCCAGTTGTGCTGCGGGAGCCATGCTCAAGCTGATGAACGGAGCCCATGTTGGAAATTTTGTGTTTTGCAATTGCCTTAAGGTCAAAGGGAGCGACGTATCAATAATACAGTGAATGCGACTATGATGACGATCATCAATTGACTTGAGGCATGGCATCTTCCTTAATAGCCCAAGGCTATCATAACCCTGTAGCTTATCTCCATGTCCCCGATTGGCATATCATTCTCGGATACCCAGACTTCGGAGATATGAGTGGGGACGGCCCGAGGTGAGAACTGCAAGGACTCCAAAGAAGCACCAAGTCGACTTAGTGGCTCCTCTAGTCTGGAGCTATTTCTAACCGAGCCTTATCTACAGGACTAACGAAAGGGAAATCATATCAGAGATGTACCGTACCAGATAAGCAACATTTCTCAATACCTGCATCAGTCTGACCTACCCGAGGCACTGCGAAGGGGTATGTGGAGATGCAACTAGCTCTCGTTGTCCGGGCCGTGTCCCACCATTGCTTCCGGGACTAAGTAGCCGTACCATGGTTCCTCGAATAGCAGCTCAAAACACTATTTTATCATTCAAGTCTGTGAGCTTCTCGCGAATGTAGATCAGCCATATCAGCAGAGTGAAGATGCGCGTAAACGGCAATAATACTCTTGATAGTGATCTTGAGAAATTAGCAAGCTTCAAGAAGAGACCTATGGACAGATAAAGGACACCGAAACATCACCGAGTAGAGGGAGCTGATAACCGTGATGCTTGGGCAAAGGGTTGTGATCTATATAGACCATGGGGTGTCAAACGGCTCTACAGAGTCGATGCAAATCACTGACTTGACCTCATAACAATCTGAATTAGTCTTTCGACGCCAGTTATCTACCCTGACCGCATCTGATTTCTCTTCACCAAAGAAACAGATATCTTCAACAACCATGACAGACCACGAGGTGCCAGCAGTGTTGGGCATGCAGCACTCCAAGAAGCGACAATGGAGACCTTATTTGCTCGTCGTCGTTAGTACCACGCGTTCAGGATATATGTTTCTGGTCCTTGATGGCTGACTCTGTCTTACTAGATGATGAGCATTAGCCTTGGAGCCATGTCGTTTGGGTATTCCTCTGGTGTTATTGGAGCAACCACTGGCAAGAAACCACAGATCAATATATCATGCTTTGCTCATGGTGTTGATTCTTTACAGCGCAACCCTCTTTCGTCGAGTATTTCGAATTTGCGACTAGATCGAACGCAACTAGTCTTATCTCAGCTATGAATGTGAGAAACCCTCGGCTCCGTCTCCCAAATTATATACTGACAGAGACTTTCGCTTCCAGTCACTCTTCTTTGCTGGTGCAGCCATCTTCATCTTGACAGTTCCCTTCTTTGCAGATAAATGGGGACGAAAAGCAGCCGTGGCAGTGGTGAGTGCCATCCTTTCGCTTTCGGAGAGAGCATGACTGACTTGACATCCGTCCAGTAGGCAACTATCATCATAATAGCAGGGGCTGTTCTGGCCGGATCTGTGCACGTCGCCCAATTCATTGTCTTCCGATTTGTATCGGGTGCTGGGTAGGTTTAACCATGAACGACTTGTGGCCTAAGATCATGTTCTGACCTGAAAACCAGGACATATATGATGATATCGTCAGTGACGCTATGGATGACAGAGATAGCACCTCAATCCGTGGAATTCTCGTTGGTCTCGTCGGAGCAAGCTTGCTATTCGGATACTCATCATCTGTCTGGGTGGGCTACGGCTTCTATTTCTTCAAGAGCTCAAGTGCCTGGAGAATCCCATTCGGTAGGCACTAAGAGAACAACTCTTCATTTGACTGGAACTGACATAAGCTTGTTATAGTGTTCCAAGGTTTTCCGTCGCTCTTACTGCTTGCTCTTCTCTACTGGCTGCCGGAATCTCCTCGCTGGCTTATGCTACAGGGCCGCCATGATCAGGCAAGGGACAATCTACTAAAGCTTCACACTCCAGAAGAAGTGGATGTCGAATTCGTACAGATTCGCACACAAGTTGAAATTGACAAGACTCTCCCAAGCTCATACTGGGCCATGTTTGCACATAGAAACTACAGAAAGCGAACGCTTATTGGCATGGGAACCTTTGCCAGTATCCAAACATCTGGAATTCTAGTAATCAACAGTCAGTATCACAAAATACCTTGTTCGCGGTCACGAGATTACTTACTGACCGCCTACTGATAACAGATTACGGTCCTATGGTCAGACACTACACCCCGAAGAACTCAACAACGATTCTGAATACTAACCTTGTTTAGATCTACGGCGCACTCGGCTTCGGAGTCGAGACACAGCTTATCTATGCAGCTGCTTGGCTCACCTTGGGTTGGGGCGGCGGCTGCCTGGCACTCTTGGTCGTCGACAAGATCCCAAGGCCGAAATTCATCGGCTACGGCCTCCTTGCTTGCCAAGCATGTCTGATAATTGAGGCTGCCTTGGTGGCCAACTTTGCTGGCTCAGACAACAAGACAGCCCTCCGAGCTTGTGTCGCGATGCTCTTTTTGTTTGTCTTCATCTACGAGTTTGCGTTGGACAGTGCCCAGTTTGCTTACCTGGGTGAACTGTTCCCTACTCATATACGAGCAAAGGGTGTCTCGCTGGGCTGTGGAACACTAGCTCTGATGAACGTCATATGGCTATCTGTAGCCCCTACTGCATTCAAGTAAGTACCCATCACATAGGTAAGCAGGAAATACTGAAACTGACAGCTGCAGCTCGATTGGCTGGAAGTTCTATCTATGCTTTATCATTCCAGGATGCTTTTGTGCCGCTATGATTCTGTACTATTACCCTGACACACTTGGTTTACCGCTTGAAGAAATCAATGCTATTTTTGAGGACGAAGTAAGTTTTATGGTGATTCAGTTCTCAATGTCGAGTACGGCTAACAGTTGAGCAGTATAAAGATAGCATTGTTGGCATTGAAGAGGGAAATGCAAAGGGGTCATTCTCAGACAAGAGCCCTAAGCAAGTGGTTAGCAGTGAGTAACGTTATCGTGATATTGTTGGGAAGCGAAATGGGCCCTATTCCTGTCCCATCTAATACCGGCGGCTTGTGTTCTTAGGTCTTCGGTCTAGGTGTCTGATTATGACAGATATATAGCCTATAAAATTACAGATATATAGATAACTGTATTACAATTATTTATAAATAATTCCGAAGATACTCTTTTTATACCAGCTTATCACTACTACTCCACTGTCCTCAAGACTTTCCGACAGAAACATCTAATAACGAGGGCCGACCAGAGACAGCCTAGCAGGCGTTGGGTTTGTCACGTCTAACCGCCGCACGGCCTTGTTGCAGTGCTGCCACAGATAAGATCACTGGTATCCGTGGTCTACCTCGTCATATCATCCTTGCAGAAAATCCCATTGCGTCCAATTGGCCGACTGGGATGAAAACCCTTGGCCAGCGTCGCAGAAACGAGTGCGGGCTTGTCTGCCTAGCGTAAATTGGCCAATGCAGCTCTTATGCCAAGGGCTGCACTCCAGAGGGCCCGGCGGCTATTCTGAAGACACCACCAATTGAATCTCTGTTAGGACACACACTGTGGCTTTGTAATTTCGAGACAAAATGTACAGATTTATCTAGAGCAGCCCAATCGGTTCGATTGCAGCCCAACAACGCTGTGCCCCGCGCAGGTCACAGCGCATATATGTATTTACCCCAGCCCCAGCATCATAAGATTCAACCCATTTCTTACACTCTCATCGCTACCTATCTTTAAAGTACACCAGTTGGGGTCTTCGAAATGTCTGATCCAAGCGATCCAAATTCCTATACAGTCGGATGGGTTTGTGCTTTGTCGACAGAGTTCACCGCAGCCCAGGAACAATTCGACGAAGAATACGATACGCATGAATCACCTGAGCACAGAGAAGCAAATGACTTCAATGTCTACAGTTTTGGGAAGATCAAAGGCCACATGGTGGTTGTCGCTGTATTGCCAAATGGCCAATACGGGACTGCATCTGCCGCGACTGTGGCCAAGGATATGATACGCAGCTTTCGCAACATTCGATTTGGTCTTATGGTCGGAATTGGCGGAGGTGTTCCTACTAAACAGCATGATATTCGCCTGGGGGATGTTGTGGTTAGTTCACCCACGGCCGAGCACAGTGGCGTCTTCCAATACGATTTCGGGAAAGCTACAAAAGAAGGATTCCAGCACACGGCGTCTCACAATAAACCGCCTGAGTTACTGCTTACTGCAGTAGCGGGACTCAAGACCCAATGTGAGCGAAAGGGCCTTGAGATCCACGACAAGGCCAGCACCATCATCTCAAACAACAAGAGACTAAGGGCCAAGTATGGACGTCCAGAGGATCCAGATTCTCTTTTTGCCGCTTCTGTCAAGCATAAGAGTGATCCATGCCACGAGTCTTGCGTGATGACCCCAACTGATCTCATACCTCGTACACCTCGACAAGAGCCTCTGGAAGATGTTGAAGTCCACTATGGTACAATTGCTTCAGGCAATACTCTCTTGAAGGATGCGGCTAAGAGAGATGAACTTTCTTCCAAGACAAATGTCCTTTGTTTCGAAATGGAAGCTGCTGGACTGATGGATGGGTTTCGATGTCTTGTTATTCGCGGAATCTGCGACTATTGTGACTCGCATAAGACTGACAAATGGCAGGGTTATGCAGCTATGACTGCTGCTGTGTATGCGAAGCAGATTCTCGGAATGATCCGTCCAGAAGCCGTTACAAGGGAGGAAACTATCGTCTCAAAGATAGATGAAGGTTAGTAGCGTTTTATGTCCTTGAGAATGTAGTGTCTAAAGAAAACCAAGTTATTTCCGGCGTGGAGAGTCTAAAACGATCCATCGCAGATCAAGATGTGCTAGACTGGCTATCGGATGAAGATTTTGGCTCTCATCAGTTCGACGAACACAGCAAAATGGCCCGCGGGACGTGTGAGTGGTTTCTGAACTCGCCGGAATATCAGTCCTGGACCCAAGAGAGAGGCAAAGTTCTTTTCTGCCCAGGTATCGCTGGAGCCGGAAAGTCCGTTCTTGCATCTGCTATCATCGAAAACTTGCATTCCTGCCATCAAAAAGACTCGAGAACTGCGACGGCACATATATATTGCAGATACAATCGGATAGACACGCAGAACTTCAGCGAATTACAGGCGAGTCTGCTCAGACAGCTTTGTGAACGATTATCTCCACTCCCTGACGGTATAACGCAGCTTTACGACCAATACAAGCCTCGACGAGTGAAAGCTCCTCCGGAGAAGATTCTTTCGGGGCTGGAAACCGTGGTAGGCCTGTTTTCAAAAGTCTTTGTGGTTGTTGATGCGCTAGATGAGTGGCGGGCAACAGAGCAAGTGGACCTCTACTCACTACCAAGAGAGCTTCTCCGTTTTCAACAGAAATTAGCCATTAATCTACTGGCAACCTCTCGACCAATCCCCCTCATTACAAACCAATTCAGCGATCATCCTTCTGTTTCCATTACTGCCCAACAGCAGGATATTTGTACTTACGTTGACAGCTTTCGGTGGCCAGAGTCGAGCTGTGTTGGTAAGATAGCAGCATTGAGAGGCATGGTAAAAGAAAGCATGTCACAAACCGTAAAGGGAATGTGAGACCATTGAACCATGTTCCATCTCAATCATTCCCTCGCTAACCACCAATTAGGTTTCTTTTAGCAAGGCTGTATCTCCATTCATTGGGAAACGAGACCTCGGAACGTGATGTTAAAGATGCTCTGAAGCGGTTCAAAGACCGAGCGAAGAACAACGAGGATGACCCAAAGTTGAATATTGTGGACCAAGCATACAATGATACGTTGAAGAGGCTCAGAGAGCAAAATCGAAACTCTAGTGACCTAGCATTTCGGGTTCTGGCCTGGATATGTTGCACGAGCTGGAAGTTACCGGCTGATGCAATCCAAGATGGCCTTGCCTTACGAGAAGGAGACAAAATCTTCCATGAGGATGGAATAATTGACAAAAGATTACTGGTCTCTGTCTGCTGTGGGTTGGTAGAGGTTCCAGAGGGAAGCAGGGAAGTACGACTCGTCCACTATACCGCCGAAGACTTTTTACAGCATAATCGGCATTTGCTTGACGAATATTTCCTGGTCCGATATTCACTTGATGATCACCTACCCTCAAATACCGATGCATATCTTGCAAGACAGTGCTTCACCTGTTTGTCCATCGGTTTGCCGAGACATCGTACAGGTGCAATTGGCAAGCGTTCGCGACAGCTTTTCAGATCCCCTGCTATGTTCAATCCGTCCAGCCTTGCACAACTATATAACACGCCAGATCAACAGCACTATCGCAGGGCTTTGGAAAGTGATATCAGTCGGGATCCATTATATGCATACAGCGCATTCAACTGGGGTGGCCATGTGCGTCGCCTCTCCCCCTTTGACCAAACCTATAAGACATCCCTCGACTTGCTCCGAACTCCTGACATGTTCGACCAGGCGGTCTCGATGATTCTCAATCTTGGAAGTTGGAGAGAAAGAACGAAGGCTCCCGGAGAGATGGGTTCTTGGCACCTAGCTGCACTTTTCGGACTTGTTAACTTAGCAGAGTCACTAAGTGAGAGTCCCGACATCGACGCCAGAGATAATTGTGGCCGCACCGCACTTGTCTGGGCAATGGAGTGTCTCGCTTTCGGATTTCAATTCAAACCCCGATTCAGGATTCAAGTCATACCAAATTTTGATATTTACCTCGGCATTGACAAGGATCGTTGTCGTGTTGTCAAGGCTTTACTAGCATCAAGGGCTAGTCCACACATGCTTGGACATAAGGGGAACACCCCTCTTCACTTAGCGGCCATCTTAGGGGATGTTGACATTATTGAAAGATTGTTCGAGTGCGGAGCATCGTTTTATGCATCCAACGAAGATGGCAATGTTCCACTTGTAGTAGCAGTACGTCATGGTAGAGAGTCGGCGTATATGGCGCTCCTGGAACGCGGTTCGGTCGACGTCTGTGGAAAGAACAGTCGCACAGCTCTCATTGAAGCTGCTTCTGTCGGCAATTTGGCCCTAACAAAGAAACTTATCGGAAAAGGTGCTAAGGTAGACCATTCGGATACAGACGGCCAAACTGCCTTGATGGAAGCCAGCACAAATGGTCACAGTCGGCTCGTGGAGCTCCTTCTCGAAAATCAGTCAGAAGTGAATCATCAAGATCATAAGGGTGACACCGCACTCATTAAGGCGTGTATTGGTGATCATACAGACATTATTGGCTTACTACTTGCAGCCAACGCTCGGCTAGACATCAAGAACGGTAGGGAGGAGACCGCTTTCGACTATGGAGTCAGGTGTTGTAGAGAGGGTAGCGACAGCATCAAGCGGCTCCTCAACCACAGCACGGATCCTGCTACTCGAGATCAACGTTACAGTGCTACCCTAGTTTCCGCTAGCAGTCTGAAGAGACCCGGAATTGTTTCACTGATACTAGAGGACGCCACATTCAAGCCAACTCAGGAACATCTCGACCTTGCATTGTCAAAGTCGTGCGAGAAGGGAAATGAAAAAGTTGTAAGACTTTTGATTGACCATGGAGCGAACCCCAATATGAGTCTCAATGCGGGGGGGCCATCAATACCACTTCTAATGAGTGCTATATGTTCGGCTGACGATGCTGTTGTCTTGATGTTGCTAGATTCTCATATCAACGTTCAATGTGTTGACTACCACGGCGAAGGGCCCATGCACGCGGCCGCAGCAAGAGGCACAAAAACAATGGTCCAAGCTCTGATTGAAATGGGCATTCCTGTTAATGTTCGCACGCCTGGAGGACAGTTTCCCCTGGATTTTGCAATGAGGCGCCAAGACAATGACACGTCTATAGCTGACTTGCTTCGAGAACACGGTGCAATTACTGAAGGTCAACGGCTATCTCAACTTATGCGAGATAGAATGAAGGGGCTTAAATAAGCTTCCTGAAATTTCTTTTGTACTCGATAGTTTGTATTGGCTCGATCTGGTGAGACTGAAGTTACCTATTTCTGAAGGGTTGTTCATGATGGCATAAGCTGTTGATACATCAAGGTGCGCCATGATCCCGGACCTACGGAGGCGTGGAGAATTCACCTATGATCCCTACCGTCAAGAATTTTAGTATCATTATTGAAGCCATCACCATGGCACAAGTATCGTGGTTGCGTCATCTCGTCATTGAGCTATCGATTCCGGGGGTGCGCAAGGCTCCGGGAAACACAGGAACGGTGTTAGATTTGGCCAGTCCTAGCTCGAGAATTTGAAATATTAGGATTTTGCCATTAATGATTCCCATTTACAACTTCGAATATTAAATGTTCAGGAGGTTGTCTAGAGGGAGAAACAAAAGTGTGCTGCAGAGGTTGAGGAAGATGCGTTGTGGTTCTAATTTGTGATATGCTTAGCTTAACACTCTCTCGTAAATGCATATTTTGTGAGTTTGGTGAGAGTCTCTTTAGGATGTACTGTAGGAGGATAGGCTTAATGGCGTTGGGATGTTGAAATGCATATCGAGGCTCAAAAGTTACGTTTAGCCAGTTGAATGTGACTTGAAAGGGTAAATCGTCCAAGCATCGGGACAGCTTTTAGATATTTTCAATTAACACCTTATAAGATGCTGTCTTTCGTGCGAAGGAAAACAATACTAACCCATTTCTTTTGTATCATCGTTATTATCATCGAAAGTCAAACTTCCATTTTCATTTGATAGCTCACCAGCCACAAGGCCCGGCAAAGCCACAACGTGGCGCGAGCTATCACGCCGTATTCCAAACTCTGCTCCATCGGCATCTGCACCCTGCAACACATCGAGATCACCAAGACCATCTAAAATGGAAGCCAACTCTTCAGAAATGATCCGCGAGCTGCACGGCGACTTGCAGCGCAAATGGAAAGCTCATGGCCCTAAAGTCGAAATTGCCTGGCGCTCATTCAACAAGGCCCAACGCGCGAAATGCATGAAAGCCGGCTCCGCAGATGGAGTTGTCCTCAAACACTCGTCGGACGTGTCGCTAGGCAACGTCTACAAGTTCATTCCTGAATGGAACCTCGCGGACATTACAGCTCCCAACTCAGACTTTCTCCTCGATATTTTCAAGCATCGCGCTACGAAAAGTCTGTTTGAACAGTATGCCGAAGGCGTTAGCGGCACGCTCGGAGACCGCCATCTCATCGAGAAGATGGTCCGGGAGAAGAACCTGCGCCACGTCGACCCTTTCAAGCATTCATATACCTATTTTTACGATGAGAAGTATGGCCAGTCTTTTACAGTCCAGCCCAAGCATCTTGAGGAGGTTATGAAAGGCCTACGCATCGCTGTTGACCATGGCGTTCTCATCCCTCGATCCCTCGGAGAACTCGTTCTTCAACGACAGATCACTATTCTACAACTTCTCAATGTTATGATTGAAGATATTCTCGATCAAGGATCGCAGACAAGAACTCGAAGCGGAGCGAAGAAGCAATCTAAGAATGCACCTCTGTCTGAGTCTGCCTCCAAGCAAGCGGCGGTCAAACTTACCCCCCAGGAAGTGGCCGCCATCGCTTCGGACCAAAAGTCCTCCCTTGAGGAATATTTGTCTCTCCTCCGAACCGAGCCTACAGTCCTATGCCCCGGTGTCAACGTCCAGTTCTTCAGCCGCCCGGAACTTGTACCCGACGAAAAAGGCCGCTCGCTGCCAGTTCATACCGACAAGTACATCGGGCCCGCTGTCTTCGAGACAATCCACCATGCAATCCAAGGCATCGCTATCTGGGAATCCATCACTGCCCTTCTTGACCTACTTGAGAAACCGTCTACCGACAAGCTCTACAAGTCAACAATTCTTCAGGAGCTCTCTAATATGTGTCATTTCGAGTACGCCCGTACACAAGCGCTCTTCAAACGACAAGTCTCAACAGGAACTGGGTCGAAATGGTTCAAGCGGATTTCCAACGCCTATGATAACTCAGGGAATGCCAAGGTCTCGATGAAAGGCAAGCCAGAAGAGCTCACGCGCTCTGACCCCCAGCTACATTACTTACTACGATTGTGTCAGCCAGAGACCACCGCCACCAAAGCAGTTGAGTGGATGGAGAAGCTCAGCGACCTCTACAAGGCGCATCCTTTGGAACGAGAGAAGCTTGACGAGAGGGAGTCCCGGACTCTCCACGATGTCGCTGCCATCGTAGCGTTCGTCCAGGATATTTCTAGTGTGTACTCACTTCCCTCGGCGTCACGAAAGAAAGGAAATCTGCTGGTCGCTGGTTTGCAAGAGGTTGATACCGAGCTCAACCAGATCAAGAAGGAAGTTGACCTGCGCGACTATGCTGCACCCATCGATAATCTTCTTGAACCTGGCATGTCTGCTAAAGCTCTGGAAGCTCTGGATGCGTTTGTCGTAGAGAAGGCAGGGACTAAGATGGGATCTCTGTACCAAGATGAAGTAGAAAAGGCATTCCGAAACGTTGAAGAGCAGTACCAGCAGGCCAAGAATAAGGCGAACAAGGATAGCAAGGTGGATTTTGTTCCCATCGACACCACTCCCGTGGACGCAAAAGAAAGAATCGAAACTCGAAGGCAGAAGGAAAAGACACGCCCAGAGCATTCCTCCGTCTACGCGATCGCCCCGACAACGGACTCTACCGAAGAGAAAGAAGTTGTTACGTTAGCTCAACCACTGAAGGTCAGCTCATCGACAGCCGAGGTCTTCTCGACCCTCTTCGATATGACTCAATCACGAGGATCCGTCAGCTGGTCATCCTTCGAGGCTGCCATGTCGGAGCTGGGATTCTCAGTGCTGCCCCGATTTGGATCTGTTTACACGTTCAGGCCTTCTGAGGATATGGATATCAAGAGGCCTGTTAGCATTCACCGACCTCATCAGTCGCAAATTGAGGGGTATTTGATCCTGATTTTGGCGAGACGCCTGAACCGGGCTTTTGGATGGAGTGAGGATTCGTTTGTCACTGAGTAAGAGCGTCTCCAGTAGCAAGCTCTTGGTAAGAGGGATGCTGTCGATTTGAGATTGCGAGAAAAAATGCCGCGACGTCTGCAAGTGGTTTTCACGTGTTGATAGAGTTTAGGATGGCGCAAAGGTTCTCGTCTTGTCTTGTCATATTAATCGATATTACCACGCCGATAGAATACAGAAAGATGAGAAATCTAGATTCAACCCAACATCTCATTTACATCATCATTTTTCCTGACAATGCGTCTTGTAAACGCCTGATACATACAACGTGATCAGCAATCGTTTTCATAAGGTATATCAGAAGGGACCAGCCGTACCATTCAGAATAGTCTGAAAAGCAAGTTGAACTTGGCTGTTTTCGCAAGCCGATGTTTCAATAAACCGAAGTTTGTTAAGTTCTGGACCTCATCAGTGCTCTCAAACATATTAGCAAGAAGATGTCAACTTACTCGCAAATTTCTTCCCTTCATCCGTTGTCACAGACCTTCTCCGCTCCAGGTCTGTTTTATTCCCCACGAGCATAATAACAATCTCAGGCTCACTGTGCTCCCTGACCTCATCCAACCAGCGTGCCGCATTCTCAAAACTCTGGCGCCTGGTTATATCGTAAACCAACATAACAGCTACCGCATCATCGTAATATCGAACCGGCGCCCGGTATTTTTCTAGGCCAGCTGTGTCCCAGATATTAAATTTGACAGCCTTGGAGTTGCATTGCACGATTTTGGTAGTTGGCTTCACGCCGATTGTTGGTTGGGAGTCCGGCTGGAATTCGCCTTGTGTGAATTGACTTGCGATATTTGACTTTCCCACTGTTGAGTCACCCAACAGAATCACTGATATCGGTTAGTAAATAGCAATTGCCTGGGAATTGAGTGCTATCAAACCTTTCCAGCGGTACTAGAAACATGCTGGGTTAGCTTTGGAACATGAGCGAAATGGAGTACACTCACATCGTATGGTATATCGCCCATCTTGTGAAGGCTTGGTGGGCTGAAGTCTGTTGCAAAAATTGATTGAAAAAGAGTTGACACGGACGTTGACTTACCGCCACTTTTGACCAGGTCGCTGACTAACACGGGCTCCCTCTTCATCGCAGGGGATATAAGCGAGAGCAGAAGCGAGAACGAGAAAAGCTTTATCTTCCGCTTGGCTCTGTAGCGTAGATTATACATCGTATAGCCTCGTATAATCAATCTTGCTGTATTGTTCGTAAATCCTTTAGGGTAGGCTATGGTTATACCTCTCCTGATTAGCAGTATTATATCCTGAGATTGATTTAATTTTTTCGGCGAGGCCTCTTGTAGATCGCAAAGCTTCGTTCGATCAATTCTTCCAGGAGTACTCAGAGAAGCTCCTTAAATGATTGTATGCTATATTTCCAGCAGTTAATAAAATGCAATTTTACCCTAAAGACTTTGCATACAGGTAAGGATAGGCGCGACTGTTTGGATACTGGACTTCAATATATATTTAGAGCCCTTTCGGAATTATAGGAGCTTCGGCCAATGAATAATTGTTTCATCAATCGCCTATAGCTTATTGTCCCTTGTCTTTGTATATCTTTTGCTTACCATACATGCCTCTATCTGCTACATTGTCGCATGACTCAATGTTGATATGTTTGTCTAATGGCCAATGACAAGTTAAGGCAGAGCGCCTCTACCTAAGTAATTTGGTTTACACCTAAAAACTTTAATGACTGACCAATACTTTGCTTTACCTTATTGTCGTCAAGCTAGCACTGGCC
Organism: Fusarium xylarioides; assembly: GCA_013183765.1. NCBI lineage: Eukaryota > Fungi > Ascomycota > Sordariomycetes > Hypocreales > Nectriaceae > Fusarium > Fusarium xylarioides. The sequence goes on from SRZU01000140.1 coordinate 76,526, forward strand.
TTGTTAGGAATGCTAAGTTAACTAAGATTAGAACTAATCGGCCTATATTAATCCGTGCTTACATCCGACCTCGCCTCTGCCCGTGCAACCCAATTTCAGCCTCAGAAACATCTGAAATTATCATACACCAATCTGTTATCTCAATACATACTCGTTTCCATCGCCTAGAGTCTTTTCAGAATGGATAATGCTCTGCCGTTCTCAGAGTCCCGAATCATGCAAAGTGATGGCGACCTCTCACAGGCTATTAACAACAGGCAGCCCTCAGATAGTCCACCACTCAAACAAGCGCTCCCTGGAGACTCTGCTGATGTGTCAACATCTACCTCGTCATCCTCTTCCTCGTCGCTAATATGTGGTCGTCCTCATCGCAGACCGATTCCTCGCAAGGGTCACACTAAATCAAGGAGGGGATGCTTCCATTGTAAGCGTCGACGTGTTAAATGCCAGGAAACAACATCATCTTGTGATAACTGCGATCGGCTTGGCCTTCGATGCGAGTATCCTCAAACGTCAGATAAGGGGTTGGTGACGCTCCCCTCACCCCAACCTGCCCAGCCAATATCTCAAGCGCAACTTTCCATGGTCGATTTACGCTTCTTTCACCACTTTCTTCTTCATGCGTACCCTGGTCTTCCTATCCAAGGCGAAGAGGTATGGAAAGAAGTTGCGAAGTATTCTCATAGCGTAAGCACAAACATATCGCAGACTCTTGGAGGCGCCTACTGACAAGAACAGTTCGACTTCTTGGCTCACGCCATGCTGGCCGTTGGGGCTTCGCATCTCGGCCTCTGCAATGGCAATGACTACAACTCAGACGCCATATCGCATCGCGTCAAAGCAATCAAGTCGCTCAATTCCGCTCTAAATACCCCATGTAAGAACAAGGAAGAGGGCGATGCTCGATACGCCACCCTTATGGCTCTAACATGGCAATCCTCCTACATGCCTGATGGTATGCAAGAATTCTTGTCTATGCTTCGCGGTTGTACTATTGTTTCTAAATGCTCAGTTTTCCAATTTGAGGACTCCGCGTTTCGCATGTTCACAACAGAGGGGCACGTACAGCGTGTGAATGATATCAACAGCGGATTCGACATCGGCCTATCTGACCATGAAGCCATTGACGCTGGTATTGCGTCCATAAAGGCTATTGCGCCTCTGAGTCATACCACGCTCGAAATCAGCCTTGCTGCAGCTCTTCAGAGTATCCTCGAGATGTCGCGGACTTCATGCATCGGTGGTAAGATGCCGCATTTATGTGACCCTGGGTAAGCAGTTACTGACTTCTTGATAGGCTTTGGTGCCGTTTGTCGCTCATATCAATTATTTGGAGGGGCCAGTGATTCTGACTTCCTCGCAATTTCGAATTCCGACAATCACGTTTCCCAAATCATCATGGCTCATTTCTTCGCCATTGAGTATGTGCTTGCCTCGATCGCTCTAGTACCAGTATCGCCATCCTTCCCATTCCGCAAGACCATCATTACAGCCTGGATACTTCGAGTTAAGCGACAGGTCCCAGCAAGTTATGGAGCATATATAGAGTGGCCACTTGAGTTTACTGCAAAGGTAAACCGTGATTGGGGGGCAAAGCCTTCTTGCGCCTCGGGTCTTCTTGGTGGCAAAGTAATTCTACAACGGCCCGGGGGGCAAGAAAACAGCGAACCTTAATGTGGGGTGTCAAAATAAACTCATCAAAAGTTATCCTAAACTTAGGCTAAGTTTACCTAAGTATTTTCATCACTTAGGGTTAAGGCCCTGAGTTTTCTTTCCTCCCCTAGAATGGCCCCCAAATGTTATCAGAGGATGATTTATCAGCCCGCGCCTTGGCAATCAAATCTCACCAAATCAGGATTCAACATAGAGGCAGTGCTTACTGTGGAACCCTGCTAGTGCGTCTCATAGGGCTAAATCTGTAGGCCTCAGGGGTCCTATATCAGCCTCAAATGAGATTACCTCGACTTTTTCATCCTCTTCTCTCTCTTCTTCATCTTCTGTCAAAATGGTTGAACGAAAGTTTCAAGTCATAAATAAATATGACTTCAACAGAACATACCACGGCATTGAAATATCTGAACAGTGGCAAGCCTGGGAGACGGCGCACTTCTTTCGCGTCAGGTCTAGCATCGAAAATCCGACCGTAGGCGCGCGACTTATCTCCTATGGGTGCGACAATGGGGATGACAGCTCACTTAACTGTACGACGACATGTTCGAACGCAACGCTTATGTACAATTCACCCCAGAACTTGTGGAACTGTATGACACTTGCGACGCTGGGGATGCTGGTTGGCCCTGGGAACGACACGATTGACCGCGAGAGTGAGAAGAAGATGGATGAGCAGTTTCACTTTGGGACTGTCGAAAAGTTCAATTCCTTGAATGTCTTTCGGAAAGTCCGAGACTGCGCGTGGGCTTCTTGTTCTGACTCTACGTACGGCCGTTGCACGAGCAGTCTTCAAGGGTTCAAGTGCGGCCCTGTTTCGCCCGACAACATCGCCAAGTTTGGGAGAGTCATGGCAAAGCCTTACTGTCAGGCTGCAAGTGCTGGTATTGACTTAGACATCGCTGGACAAGGTGTAAGTTCCCTATCTCCGCCTCTTATATGAGACTCTAACATAACCTTGTAGATCGTCACGGCGTATGTCATCCAGCTGGTGCTCGTTCTGTTCCTCGGCCTCTGCTTCAAACTCACAACGTCCTGGATCCGAACATTTGGACGTATGAGTAGCTCATTCCGAAAGGACTCTGTGTTTCGAGAAACCTGCCAGAGGCGGCAGACAACGCTTTCCGAAACACGCTTCGCAAAAGCTGCATCCTCCGCTATGCTCGACTTTCAAGAATCACAAGCATTGTTCGCTACTACCATCTCGATCACGGCCATCATCACATTCGACGGCGGTAATAGAGCCGGGTTAGCGAACATGCTTACATTATTCTCATGGATGTTCAATCATCGCATCTTGCAAGGACTCATCACAGCTGGTATGTACCCAGTACTGTTGGCGCAGCTTGTTATGCACCGAGCTGGAGAGCGCCGCTTTTATACCCTATTCTTCGTTGTCATATCTTGGGTACTTATGACTGTAATCACCGAGTTTCAAGACTTCAATGCCGATGCATTTGAAGAACACTTGAAGCGGGTTTCAACCGTTGATGCTTGCGGAGGCAACCCCGGGCCGATGAGTTTCTGTCAGGGAATCAAGGAAAAGAACAGTTATGACTTCTTCAACATTACTCTTGCATGTCGGTTTACTATTCATGTCATTGTATCGTGTCTTATCGTCGACTGGGCTATCCATTTCGCCAAGACACGAATGACTGGAGATAAGATCAAGTATACGCAGATTGGGGGAGACTCTAAGACGATCTTCTCATTTGCAGAGACCAAAGGCGCCAAATTATCTCTGGGATTATTTTGGGCTGCTATTGAACTCCTAACCATTATCATGATCTTCATTGGTCTGCGCGAGATGGTCGAGCTTCTTGACATGCACTCGGCCGATCGTGGTCTGTCAACATGGGGCTTCGGACAACTCGTCGCCGTGGCTATCTGGTTTCCAGTAATGATCAAGTTTATCTGCCTCAGTATATGTAAGTCCAACAACGACATGTGCTACGGATATTTGCTGACCTTTGTAGTTGGACCTAGGAGAGAGGTGAAGCAGAAGGTCAACATAGACAGGCCACAGGTCTTGGAGATGGCTAGCTATTCACACAACAAAGCGCACAACACAGCATCTAGCTCTGCCTAATCATTTGTAACACACATATCTTAATATCTTTATACAATATCGTCATTCTGTTCCCCGTAGTAAACGTCCCAAGCGAACCAGTCAAACATGACATCAAAGGGCCGTTTGGTACCTCGGGATTCTCGCTGCACTGATTCCGGTGAAGCGCTTGTTGAGGGACCGTGAGCAGGATGACCGTCTGAGATCACAGTGGTGTGCGAATCCTGCGTAGAGATCATATTTGGCGGCAGCCACTGGATATAATGCTCCAGATCAACGCCAATTTCGCTACCTATCTCCATTTGTGTGTCCCCCAAAGCCATATCGGAATTTTCTTCTTCTGAACTACCCACTGTATGTGCCTTTGCTGATAGTTGCTGAGTTGTCACAAAGGGATGTGGACCATCAACGTACTGCTTTGCCAAGCGTAGAAACACTGCTGCAATATTCTCAAGCCGTTTACACAACGGAGCTAGCATTTGCATTTGCTCTCTCATTGTAGAATAGTATGAGACAGTTATTGACAAAAGCTCGAGGTCTCGTTGTATCGCGATCTTACTTAAAAGCGCATGTTTGTGGACCAAGTTCTCGAATATGATGAAATACGGTATGAAAGGGTAGTATAAGAGATGCCTGTACATCTTAGGTATCTGTGCAAGATAATTAGGGAACGACTTACCAGATCATAGGGTTGTATACTGAAGTCCAATTGGAGATCAATGAAGGAAGAAGAGAGATGGCTTCCCTCGCAGTCTCTAGTCTCAAGTTGGAAGAAGGTGAATGAGATTTGAGGAGGACCATCAAGATATGCAAGTACTCAAAGTTGATAGTGCCAATGCCCAATTCCATCTCGCGTATTTCGTTGGGGCCTGAGAAGGCTCTTTCATTCTGGAGTGTATGGCTCAATACCTACTGAAGGTTAGCATTTGTAATTCCAATCGCACCTTTCAGAACTCACTTTGTTTGTGCGAGTATACGACTCTCCCAGACGCTCCCTCAAGTTGTCTTCTGGTTCGGGGATATGCCTCGAGTCTAGGCTAACCCCAATCATCTGTGCAAGCTCAATGCGCGCAAGAAACATATGACCCCCGAATACAGATCTTTCGCTCCTCCCATCTGCATCAGGGGAGTCACTACGAGGCTGAAACTTTGTCAAATAATGCAAATCTGGCAGCGGAACGTGAGAGTATGTTGCTGATGGAAGAGAACATGGACGGCCAAATGCAAGAGCACATGATTTATCGACAGCAAAAAGAAGCCAAAAGAGACTCAATCTTCGCTGGCCCGTCTCATAATCTGGCTCTGACGGTGCATGCAATCTCAAAGCCTCAGCTTGACGACACGCATGGCCAACAAGCATCCACGATTGATTAGGCGAAGCATAATCCTCACCATGGATGGCTAGCATGATGAGGGCTTGAAGGTTGACTTCATAAGGTTCAAGAAATATTCTGCTATCGTCAAGCGCCAACTTCATGTTGTTCCTGTATCTTTGAGCTTTAGCTTCTTCGTTATATGCTAGCATAGTGAGGATCATGTAGTTAATGTACACCACCCATGCCTTTTTCGAGACAGTCTCAGGTCTGAAGATAGTTTTTATGAGGAGGCTCTCTGAAGGTGTGATGAAGAACGCGTCACCCAAGCTGGCGTTTGCCAAGAAGCCTTTAACAGTTAGCTGAGGTCGTGTTAAAGGTAAAAATGGATATTCCTCCAGGGCCTATTGAGAACTATATCTCAACAGGTCGAGCATCCTGTCAAGGGGAATACTTACGGCCTATCATCTGATAACCCTCACCTTTGGAGGGTACAAAAAAGCCAGTATTGGCATAGCTTTTACTGGTCACCCTTGCTGTTGTTAAGGAATCTGACAAATACTGAAACTCCTTTGCAGCTTGCTGATGAAGAGGTGATGATCCGATAGTTGTGTTGGTGATAGATATGTCCTTTAAAAAGGAAAAGGAATTCACATCTCCAACACTTAGGTTCGAACGTGCATCCTTTCCGTCTTGAGACTCACACTCCTTTTCAGATACCTGTTGGTAGTTGGTTGATGTAACATGATTCACTGCCTCGCCGCCTTGAGTTACGGTAGTAGTCAGAGCTTGTACCGCTTGCTCTACATTTTGCAATCGCTTATGTAGCCTCTCTATGTTCTGTCGGTTCGTTAAATCAATAGACGGACGGTTTGCCCGTTCATTGACTCTGCCCTCGGGAGCCGGTTTATCTCGGGAATAGTTACAAGGGCCTGGCCATGGCTGGCATGCGATGCACTTGGGAAGCTCCTTGGAACATCTAATACGTAGTTAGCAGATTTCATCTATGGATCGATGATCTCCGATTTGCTACGGCGTGTACCTAAACTTCTTTTGCTTGCAATAGTCGCACTGTTGCTGGTGAGTGTCAATTTCGGTACGGGATGAATGATGATTACCGCATAACGGGCCAAGACGGAATTTGCCAGTGAAGACATTCGACTTAAGGTTGATGGTGTTTTCTTCTTCACAGAAACTCGTGTGATCAAGAATATAGAGGGGAGGATGAAAGTATGAGATGAAGAAAGTTCCCTTCTGTCATCAAGCCCGAAGAGTCGCAGTCTTATTGGCCGGGATCGGAGCAAACAAGTGCTTACTCTCCGAAGTCCACCAATCAAATGCAGCAGACTCGGATACGTCAGGAAGATAACTGCATCCATTCAATAGATTCATCCGCATTGCATAATATCCAAAATGCGAGTTATGAAATACCAGTCGGCGGAGTAATACCGGACTTTGGAATGACTTTTGTTGTCCGTGGACCCTCGTCACCCTTGGTTCACTCATCAACTTACAGATATAAAACGTAGCAAGCAGCCATACTATCTTTCAACGCCACAGAGAGAAATAATACCAAACAATCAAGAATCATCCGACATGTCCGCCAAAGCACCCATTGCCATAATCGGAGCAGGCCCCAGCGGTTTGACTCTCGCCCGGCTACTCGAGATCAACAGCATCGATTACATCGTCTATGAGCGTGACGCAAGCCCGGAGCCCAAGTTCATCAATCAAGGAAGAACTCTAGACATCCGTGCCTCTTCTGGCCAACTTGCTCTCAAAGAGGCTCGGTTGTTTGACGAGTTCGAGGGCATAGCTCGATGGGATGCATCTCGTGTCTTTATGCAGAACCCTTCAGGAACCGTCACGGCTGTCTTTGGAGAAGATCGTGATGCTCCCGAGATTGACAGGCTGCAACTTCGGAAGTTGTTGCTTGACTCTATCCCGACCACTAAGATTCGTTGGGGTCACCGTGTAAAGTCTATTGAGAAAGGTGAAGAACCTACTAAGCATCGTATCCATTTTTGCAATGGGACTTCTACATCTGGCTTTCGTCTTATAGTTGGGGCAGATGGAGCGTGGAGCAAGGTGCGCCCACTGGTACGTCAAATGACTTCTCACATTATACCCTATACTAATCCATCTCAAGCTTAGTTCAGCGAAACCGGATTACTCTGGTAAAGTCTTCATTGAAGGCAGCATATCTTATGACAACCCCAGCTACAATGCAGCTCTGGGACAGCATAAGATTATGGCCGTTCAGCAGCTAGCGGACCGTTCCTATCGATTCTACATGGGTATGGATGCGCCAGAAGAGCTCTATCGCAGACCTCTCAGCCATCAAGATACAGAGGACATTCGTCAGAAATTACTATCTTCATCAGAGTTCTTCGCAAACTGGGCTCCGAACCTGAAGGAATACCTTACCAATGCTGAAGGTCCATTCCATGCATGGCCTTTGTATCGCCTACCTGCTTCGTCGGTCAGTTGGGAAAGAGTCCCTGGAGTTACCCTTCTTGGAGATGCTGCTCATCTTGCAACCCCGCTTGTGGGCGAGGGAGTCAATATGGCGATGTTGGATGCTCTCATGTTGGCGAAGGCGATAGTTAAGTACCGTACGGAAACCAATGGTGCAGACACTGAAGACGATCAACTGGAAAGGGCATTGACGGAATATGAGAAGGAGATGTTTGAGCGTGGCCAGGACTACATACGGCGCTGCATGGCACGAGAAGTGGAGTTCTTTTCAGAGAACGCGGCGGAGGACTTCATCAACATGATCAACGGGGCGATGGGCAATGGACAGGAGGAAGTCAACTAAGAACCCTGACCAAGGAATGGAGAACGGGACGTCGAAGAGAGCAAACAGTCACAACTCAATCGAAACGTTATACGGAATGAAATCCTTGTTTGTATATTGAATTGAAAGTAAAACCGTGGATGCTGAGTGATTTATCATCTCGTTCTCAGACCCGGTATCATAATGCTAAAGGGACCAGGATGTAAAGTAATCTCAGTCAACTAACCCAAGTGCCTAACAATCGTATACTCATTTTCCAATGCAATGATTTTTTTTATTTTTATTTTTTTTTGATGCAATTATTGACTCTGAACAGTGACAGCCTTGGCGATCTGATTCTGGATGCCATTCGCCTTCTCCGTCAGGTCACTAAGGATACTCTTGTCCTGGTGACCGTTAGTCTTGGAGGAGCTGACGACATAGTCATCATCACTGCTGGAGTCTTGCTGAAGACCATCGACACCCTCGGGACTAGAGGCATGAAGCTTAGCGTTCTCGACGCCGTTGAGGGGAATGTTCTGAGCATTGCCGTTCTCGACGGGTGCACCGTTCATGGTATAGCCAGTGTCGCTAGAGTCAACGAAAGCTTCAAGACCAGCGCCCTGGCGAGGGTACGACTTCATAATCTTCTTGTGCTCCTCGAGAGCAGCGACCATCTCGTCGTGGCTGACATCGTTCAAGAAGACACAGTCACCCATGGGGTTGATGGGAACAGCAGCGCGAAGCTTGCCGTCGCGGGTCTTGAGAATAGCAGCTGTGGCTTTCTCAAGAAGAGAAGCATCGAATTGAGGATGGTCCATGGAGAGACCAGCTCGGGAGAAGAGGTTCAAGAGGCGGCTGTGTTCCTCTGATGAGAGAAGACCACGGATGTGAGCAAGGGTAGCAGAGTATGCCATGTCAATGGAGATGGCATGACCATGGCGAAGAGGCGTCTCAGGCACAAGCTCATGAAGAGGAGACCAAGTATGACCGTAAGCAATAACGCGGTCAAGCATAATCTCATGCAAGTTCGGTGTCTCAAGCTTCAGCATCTCATGGATACCAGCACGACAGATCTTATCAGCAACCTCCTTGATCTCAGGAGAAGCATTATCAGATCGTCCAAAGCCAGTGTTGATAAGCTGCTCGCAGTACTTCTCAAGAAGATCATAAGTATCCTTGTGAGCACAAGTAGAAATCTTGATCAGCTCTGCGAAACCGTTGCGGATCTGTGCTACAGGGAGACTGCGGAGGAAGGTAAAGTCAAGGAATGTGTGGGATGGGGCGTGGTAGGCGCCGAGACGGTTCTTGTAGCGGCCGTAGTTGACGGCGACTTTGATGGAGACTGAGGCATCGATGAGACCGATGACTGTGGTGGGGATGCGGATGTAGTTGGTGTTGCGGCGATACGCAGCACAAGCGAAGCTATAGCCGTTAGTTGAGTTGTTTAAAGTGGTTGATGAGGAGACTTACCCAGCAACGTCAGTGACGAGACCGCCGCCAACAACAAGAACAGGCTCCTTTCGGTAGATACCAAAATCGGTCATAGAATCAACAATCGACAACAGCGTATCCATGCTCTTCGCCTTCTCACCAATCATAGTCTTGTGAATAGTAAGAGGAATGCCATAATGATCAAAGTACCTCTGCATCTCATTCCCATAGAGGTTGAAGATGTTGAGGTCCATCACAGCCAGACATCGTCCCCAGGGGGAGTAGAGCTGGTACAGCTGAGGATTGGCAGTGTTGAAAACACCATCGAGAAACTCAAAGTCATACTCGATCTTCTCGTAGCCACAGACAGCGAAACCCTTGACGGTGGGCTCGACGGTAGCACTCATATCAGACATGGTGGGTGGTGTTTTGGGGTAGTACAAGAGGGATGAAAGGGTGTAGAGGATGTGTGTAGGTTGGATTTCAGTGACGGTGATGGGAAGAGCTTTTTATGTCTGAATACCACCCCCCTCTGAGGGATAATCAACTGCCGACAAGCTTTCAAGCCGGGGCTCTTTTCACGAGAGCAAGTTAACACTACATGAGTTGTCGGTAAACGAGTGGTTGGGGCACAAGTACAGAGACATGAGGACCGTTTTCATTGGGTGCGTGGTTTGAGGCCCGAGACTTCGCTACAGATGCATGTTTGCGCGCAGATGCATGTATCTAATGTTGGTGTCATGATGGTCAACTTATGATGGGTCTGAAGCATTAGTTCCTACGCTTCTGTAAGAGTGCATATAACATAGCCCATGAGAAAACAGTCCTTGAGCACGACATAGGTTATGCTAGCCTGTTTGGTAAGGTGTATTGCGAATCTCTCTTTCTCGAGGTGTCATACAGCAACTGGATATACCGTGAATTTGTCGTCCAGGGGTAGGATCTTAGGCCCCGCGTGGGGACAGATTGTACCTAGATCTATGTCTCAGGAGAAGGTAAAGGATACTGTATTCTCGTAAAGACGGGGCGATATTAGCGCGAGGGCGTCGATTACACTACCATCTCGCATGTGCGCGTCATTCATTAGGTTTTCCCCACGTTTAAACTTAGCGAGTAGCTATCCCTTGGCCAAAAATAAGACGGGGGCATGTGAAATGCCTAGACCCTGAAGTGAGATCGGGAAAAGGGACAATGGGAATGTTGCACTGCAGATCTACGATATCTACCCTTGCGCCTTACGGGGACCGTTATTCCCTGACCGCTCTTATTTTCCGAATTCCTTTTCTTTTCTATCCAACTTTTCACGAGTCTAGCACGTCATAGACGTAAGCAGACTCCTAGCACAGCGTCTCGGTGTAACAGTATAGTGGGCTGATGGGACAAGAAAGAGAGTCTCGACCCTTTGAATCAGTATACGCACAGTGGCAATTCCGCACATGGTGTGCTTTTCTTGTGATACATGAGGAACACGCTGGAGCTGTAATTGGCTGTGGAAGGGACCGGTGTGAAGCGCTGCATATGCATGAGATATCCATGGTGTGAAACCATCGGAGCTAATCTTCCTGGCGAAGAAGCTTGAAGCGTTTCCCCTCTCTAAGAGATCTCAGACTAATGTTAGACGGGTTAGATGGTCTTAGTAGTGAGGGGACGGGATTGTGATCGGAATGCGCTGCTCCGGAGCTGCACCGACGTGCTAGTGAGACCATTCTCCGCAGACACGCCCAAGTCATGACGTCTTCCAATTGACTCTTTTTCACAACGCGTTTTCGAGCTGTATCGTCCATAGCTATAGCTCTACAGTTTGGTGAAGCTCATAACTGTCAATTGGGCACTGCTACGACTCAATCGTTAGAGTTTATATCCTATTCATAATGGGAAAGCCAAATCAGGTTCTTGAGAGCTCTCGAGCGATTGAATTCGCCAAGAACTTGGCTCTCTTCCTCCTCAGCTTCATATTCCTACCAACAAACGCACTCTTTGCACTGGGAGCTTACCTCTTGAACCGCTTCACTTCCAAACCTTCACAACCTCAAAATGACGGCGATAATCTGGACAAAGTCACCGTCTTGGTTACAGGCGTGAACATGGCGAAAGGGCTCTCTCTCGCACGAATGTTTCATCGTCGAGGCCATCGCGTCATAGGCGCAGATTGTCATTCCCTCTCACCCGGTCGCGTATCCTTCGCAATCGACGCGTACTATCGTCTCCCACCGCCTTCAGATCCTTCAAAAACGAGCATGAATGATCCATATCTCAATCGAATCGTGGAAATCATTCACCACGAAGATGTTGATCTTTGGGTTTCTGTCTCGGATGTTAATGCTGCTGTTGAAGATGCTGCGGTGCGGGAAATCATCGAAGCTCGTACGAATGCTAAGGCGATTCAATTTGGTGTTGAGGATATTCGAAGACTTCATGAGAAGGATGCGTTTATCGAGCATACCAAGGGTCTTGGTCTGACGGTTCCGTTGACTGAGGCTGTTGAGGATAAAGAAGACGTTATTAATTTCCTCCAAAGAAATGGAGGTCTTGAGCATAAGCATGATGCGAGGCAATATCTCGTCAAGCCTGTTGGTGTAGATGATGTCGCGCGCTTTGCAATGCCTTTACTTCCTCTCCCTTCCGAAGAAGCTACCCTCGCGCGCATCGACTCCATTCCTTTCGAGACAGCCAAATGCAGCTTCATCATACAAGAGTACATCACAGGTCCTGAGTTCTGCACTCACGCGCTCATCATTCACGGTCGCGTCTGCGCGTTTGTTGCGTGCCGTTCCGCCGATGTTCTCATGCATTATTCAGCTCTTCCTGTTGATTCACCTCTCAGCAGGGCAATGCTTGACTTTACGCTGAAGCAAGCTGAAGAAGGTGGGGAGAGCTTCACAGGGCACATGAGCTTTGACTTCCTGATCAATAAGGAAGATAAAGATGCTGTTAAGTCTGGTGTTGAGAAAGACGTGACAATATATCCCATTGAGTGCAACCCAAGAGTCCACACAGCTACCGTTCTGTTCAACAACACACCCGAGATCGTTGATGAATACCTCTCCATTCTTTCCCCATCTGCACCAAGGCCTCTGACAAAACCACCCGTGTCGCCTACCAATCCCCAGCAATACTACTGGATCGGCCAAGATTTCGTCGAACTTGTTCTGTATCCCTTCTACCTCACTCTCTTCAGAGGCACAATGAGTCTGTCGGAGATCCAAAAGTCCATTCGAGCTTTTGTACAGCACATCATCTACTGGAAAGATGGTACCTTTGAGTCTTGGGATCCTCTTCCTTGGTTGTGGATGATGCATGTTTATTGGCCTGTTCAGTTCGCTTGGTACATGTTTACTGGATCAGTTTGGACAAAGGTCAATGTTAGTACTGGAAAGGCATTCAAGGGTTAGATTGTTGCAAGGATGTGTTGGTGTTGAAGCATATGTTAACGTGCGAAGCTGCAGCTTGCTTGGCCATGAAGGTATGATGAATGACTAGTGATAGCGTCTGTAGTTGAATATAGATAAATATGAACCTTTATGTATAAGAATATTGTGCACATTTAACTTAGCACCATGCTCATGTGCGATATGTAGTTCATCACGCTACGTCACCGTGCGCAAGTTGCTGCTTTTGCTCACAACGGACGCTATTCCGAACCATAACTTCGAACAAAGACAGACTCACATTCTAACCTTCAACTTATTTTCTTGTAGCAAAAGTATTTGCAGCAACAATTAAAGCTATGTCCCAGCTTTCTCGCCAATGTCACCCCAAATCCCGGTCGCAGGGATCAACACCCCACCATCTGATAAGCCAGGTGTATATACACGCCAGAGTGGTATCCCTATCGTGAAATCCCAGCCCAGCCCAGGTGTTCACAGACCATCCCCCATGATTTAGGCTGTGCCCCAAAACGTCGACCCTCCGCACGTCATGTGTTCCCCCGGATATTAGGCCAGGGGGCAATGCTCGATCTGCATGCTATACACCCTCTCATCGTGATGTATTCCTGGTACCCGGTGGTTGCGTCCCAGATCCCTGGAACTTATAATGTGGCTGCAGCCCGCTGTGTTTGAAAGGTTACGGCAGTTCTAGCGTTCTTGAGGGAGGGATGGGCCATGGATGTACACGTGGCAGGGTGAGTCTGTGCGATCTGTCACCTGCGAGGCATCGTGACGTTTCTGTAGTGTAGCGTTTTAACACTGTGCTATAGTATGCTTATCTGACATACCTTATGACCTTTTAATAAAGACTCTGTAGCTTATATCTTATTATAAAAATAAAATTGTAAGTAAGGATCTAAAGTATCAGGACCTACCGAAGGCGCACATAGGGTGAGGCTATATAATTACTCCTTGCCTGATGGCTTAGGATTCTTGAATTCCACAGACGAACTCCCCGTAATGACGAACATTCTATTTACCAGCAATCTAGAGGCGACGATGGTGTCCCAAAACGAAGAACATTGTCGGACTGGAATATCGACGTTAAAGCAGCGACAATCACACATTTCTTCATTATTTGTAGCAATGCCAGCCGTAACATGAAGACTATATTTCGAGCCGTAGAGCTGTCATGGCAGTTTCGCGTTCAGAATTATTCTGTTCAAGTCAAGGATGGTGCAGCTGAAACGACAATATCAACGTCTTATATCAAGATCAGGTCTTCTAGCTCGATATTGGAGGGCAAGAATAGTTGGAAGTCGTTTATTCTTTCTGATGATAAGGGAAAGGGCTCTTTCAACATTACCACCTCGTCGATTCATGTCCGAAGTGAAGAAGATTTCCGACATGCTTTCTCTGGTAACTGGTCCCCTGATACAAGCGATCGTCTTACATCCGGGTTGGCATATCAGTTCGGCTATAATCTCATGAGCGGAGTTGCAGTCATAACGCCTGATGCGGAATTCGACAATCGGACGTGGACGAACTTAAAGACTTATACGAATCACATTGCGGAAGGAATGACAGCATTGTAGGTGTTATCGTGCTTCTCTTTTAACAGCCGACGCACAGGGCTCTGTAGAAGGAAAGGGTTTCCATCGAGAGACCTGCATGTTTGTGCGTCTGCAGTGGTTGACCTTGGTTGCGTGTCAAGTTGGTCTTCTTATCGCTTTTGTTGTGCCATTATTATACACACTGCCAGGATAGGGGTCCATGTCGTTAAGAGTTTTAATGCTCCGAGTTATTTGCTCTTCAAGAGACTAGATCTCTGGTAACAGGTACTATGGAGAAGCCACAGTCATGGGGGGTCAGAACCAAGGTTGTAGAAGCCTCAGAAGGGATCTTAATACTGGAGGGGGAAGAAGCTCCAGACTTGAGACACTATCTCAAGTTGAATATGACGTAGTTACCCTTGGGCATAAATTCGAAAACTGGGTCAGTCTTGGGTGGCCTGTCTAATAGTGCTGTCACTGCGTTGAGATTCCCTATCGAGATGCGGATGCAGTGTTGAACAGATTAGATTCAACTAGATGCCAATCCAAGGCCCAATAGATGTACTTGACGAAATACAAAGCATCGCATCGCTCAACTTGCCTCACTACCAGGCCAACTCTGCTCTGGAACCGCAGCTCTCCCTTTCAAGTTGCGAGCACAACATTGCATCCTGGTCGTACGTGCTCGTTTTGATCGGCCCTACCACCTTAGGCATCGCCGGTAAAATCTCTTCGCCCAACTCAATTTCTTTCTTCCTATGCTCCATCACATGCTGTCTGACCGCGTTCTGGAAGTGAATAGGTCCCTTAACATAGTAGGTTAGTAGCTGGCAATTGAGTAGAAACTCATGATGGGTGACTGACTCGTTCCTTGTCTGGGTGCAGTTCGCCACTGACAAACACTCCGGCTTCTAGATTGGCCTGCGTGGACTCGCACAATTCTTTATCTTCTTCAAGAACCTGGGCGTAGAAATCCATCGTGGCTTTGAATATTTCGTCTCCGGCCGACTCGTGGCGGAAGACCTCGTTCTCTATTCTCGTGTGTGTTGCATCAACAGGAATCATCCGTTGGATGTAGAAGAAGTTCTTACTAAGCAATAATGTCAGGAGTTGTAGCAAAGCTCGTTCCAGGGTGTATTGACTTACGTAACTGTAACGGACGTCGATGGAAAGAAGAATCTGATGGAGCGCTTAAAGTCGTCTGTCCCGTCATCTTCCTTCTTGTTGATGATTGTATGCTCCAAGCAGTTGCCCTTGGGTTCGACTTTGTATTTAGGCAGGTCCGAAACTCCGGCGATAAGAGGGTGACTCGTTGGGCAGTGGTAGCATTCTGAATGTTTAGATTAATTGTCCAAACACCATTTTCCTGATAGCTTACCGTTGTAGTTCTCCATAACTCCCTTCCAGTTGGATCTAAGGTTCATGTCCCACGTATGGTCATATTTGTATCCCCTGGTAAAGTCAAACAAAGTCTTCTCATCAACTCCGCCAAACTGCATCTCCCACGTCTCCTCCAATTCCACCTGCAGGTTGACCCAGATAAAGCCAGTCCTGTCGATATGGACGTGAATTGGAAATAGTCCATGCTGGCTTTTATCAAAGTCTGGGACTGTATCGAAGCGAGGCGCCTTAGCCAAGTTCCCCTTCAACCCGTATGACCAGCCATGATATTTACAACTGATGATGCCAGTCTTACCAGAGCGGTCCTTGATAACAGGATACGCACGGTGACGACAGGCATTATGGAAGCCGTTAATATTGCCGTCGCGGTCTCGGATCAGGAAGAAGGGAAACTCGGCATAGGTAAACGAGAGGTAGTCGCCGGGTTGCTGGAAACGTAGCTTGTGAGTTAAGAGAATCCATTGTTTAGAAAAGATAGCTCGACGTTCCAGCTTGTAAATTTCGGGGGAGCGATACCAAGACGACGGAAGACCACGGGTTGGTTCTGTCTTGGTGTTAGCAGTGTTGCCCGAGGAGAGTCCAAGGAATTTCCACATGATGAGGGTGAGGATCCAAATAAGAATTCGAATAGTATTCAGAATGTGCAACAGGCGGCTTTAGCTTGGGATTAGGGGGCTCAGAGGCAATACAATGATATTTTAACTCAATTTAAGATATCTGTGTAGATGCTTAAGCACTTATACCGGGGCTTTTTATCTGCCCAATACCCTTCATGCCAATCTGCCGTGGATCCGCGTTCGACGAAGAATATCGCCGCTGATAGGCTCTGTTATCTCGATCGACTAAAATTTCCCGAAATGGCCAAAAGTTTCATTGGTCATGTTATAATTTCCTGAAATGGACGTAACTCAAATCAATCTGATTGGCTGTAGCTCAGTCCGCCGGAGTCGTGGCCGTATCCCCAGGATTAGTGATTGATAACCTGTAGCCGACAATAGCCAGCTAAGACCCTTCATATTGGTCGAGCCTATAGTGAGCGATAGTTTGATGCAGCTTTGGCAAATGATATCGACTACGTCGCGGAAACTAACGGTTATTATCCCTGTTCCCCCACCCTAGATCAGCTACTGCAAGTTTGTGTATTAATGCACCTAGGAACCTGGGGAAGATAATGCAGCAATTAATATCTATCTCTTAAAAATGGGGGTGGAAACAAAGGTTCATGTAGTATTGTAAATTGTAGTGTTGTTTCCTGTGAGATTTAGTTGTTGCCGCCAAAGTGTCTCGTAATTATGGATGGAGACGATAGCCGAACTGCTAGGTGCCTTGCTTTCCTACTCTACGTCCACCACAATATACCTCTTATGTCAAATGAACGCTGCTATTCATTCAAAAACCCTGTTCATTTTGCTTTGTACATTTCACAATGACCGAAAGCTCAGGTTGTCGATATCTTGCCACGAATAGTCGAACAAAGTGTGAACCGCCATACCTAACGGCCGTCGACTACAAATACGAATTTGATAGACAGAACGGAGGGTAGACAGTTTCACAGGGGAATATGGTTTAGTTCGGTCCTTAGAGCCATAAGTAGTCACTCCCTTCAACCGGTTGGGACATGCTAGGTAAACTACAAAAAGTATACTTCCTGATCGTTGAGTTTTACCTTAGCATTCACTTGGATTAAATAGAAGCCCCTACAACCGGGTAGATATTGCCTCTCCACCCTATCTGAGGGCAGTTGGCATGGTGTCGAGCTGGCGGACTAAGTCATCACTCCATAACGCTGTTCGGTGGTTAATGAATGGATGAGCTACACTGCCCATAACATCTATCTAGAGACCATATTCTTATTAGGATTTTATTCTCAACATGTTGGAAGCTCAATTCATTACCGTTGGCTCATGTGCTGTCATCCCACTCAAGTACACGCGCTATCGCAAATTGTGATGTATCCCTAGAAATGCACATTCAGCGCGACCCAGTTCATCATATCAGTAAAGTCTTACCAAATCTTTGCCCGGGTGATCTTTGCAGTCACTCGAAAGCGGAAAGTACCTCCTGACAGACCATAAAAAGGTCAATGGATTATAGTTGAACACAAATTTGGCATCCGGCGCTTCTTCGCGGTATATATCTAGGGTTTCTGGCCATTTTCAGAAACTCTGTCCAATTTGACAGTCAAGGAAGATAACTGACCTTCAAAGAGCGTGATGACATCCGAAATCTGAGATCCTCGGACCCCAAAGCCAACACCGGCAACGTTCCAGTGGACGTCTTTCATATGCTTGCTCATTTCGTCTCCAGGTATCTCGGGACCTCTCCAGACTGCTGTACACTGCTCAGTACCTTAAATCGCCTTCTTCTCTGAATTGATATACCTCTCACGTTGTATCCCGCCTCCCGTAGCTGGCGCGTATGGTTGAAGATCTGCGCTTCAACAAGCGCGGCATCATAGCCTTGCTGCGTAACATACGTATGACGACCAGGCAAGCCGCTTCATGCAACGTTAGTAAATATCTCATCAACAGTCTAGAGGCATAAACTCGCGTGTAGAAAACATTAACTTCCCCGCATCCCGCCAGAGTTGTCACGGAGCTAAAGATAGACCCAAGTGAGAGGAGAGATTGTGAGACGAGCATTTTGGAAGTTGAAGATAGCGCAAGGAAACTTCATCAGCTAGTCTGCGGGTTTTATACACAGCTGGTGAACGCCTGTGTCAGCCACTTCGTCTTCTCATTCGCCCTATTTCAGACATGTTACAAACTCAGCATCTCGTATTGGCTGTGACGCAGCTGTGGCTTATTGTCCGCGCATATTGTGTATCACGATGATTGGACGGCAAGGTTCTCAAGCCAAACTCGGCTTCTTAGCCGGGACCGAAGTTGGGTCTGCACAAGCGTCAATTGAGAAAACAGATTCAAAACATCTTAAATACTCGTTCAATTATGGTAAAAGGTATTAAGCGGCTAAGCTTCAGGCTGGCAAATAACCCGGTGTAATCTATCTATGAGATATTGACAAGCAAAGAATCAGAAAAGAACTGATCCAGGAACGGCTCCCCATAAACATCCTCCAGATCAAACAAATTATGCGAAACATTCTCCATCGGCGTATTATCCTCATCGCTATTAATGGGATGTATAAACTTTGTCGCAACCTTGATCGTAGCGCTCGTCGCAGCATAAGTCCCTCCAGCTTTGCACAACCCTAACCAGTCAACTCCAGACATTGCAGGGTCAAGGAGTTCCCACATCATATCTGGTTCAAACTGAATAGTTGCGCTGCTCGATTCGTCGTCTTGTGGAGATTGTCGCTTTTTCTTTACTTTGATGTTGAGCGTTCGTAAAATCTCGACCTATGGCGCTGTCAGTATGACCAAGTGCTTGGGTTTTAGACTCACCTTTTCAGCAATATGAGGCCATTTTCGCGATAAGTGCTCCAAAAACGTCTCACAAATACTTAGATTCTCCTTCGCCTTCTCAGAAACCTTCCTATCCCTCGCAAACTGAAATATCCACAGTATCGAAACACATCCCGCAACAGCTTGTCCAACCAAAGGATCATTAACCTCAAACTGTCTATCCGCACACATCCTCACAAGTCTAGAAACCCACTCTGCATGGAACAAAGCTTGATCCACTGTATTCTGCAGAAAAGAGCGTGGCTGGAAATTCCGACCTGCGCGTCGAAGAGCGACGAGCTGGACGAAGGGGTTGTTGAGGATGGCTTGGGTGGCGTGCATCATTACTTGGAATAATACCCAGGGGGCCCAGTATTCCCTGTTTTCGCTGAGTTCGGAGGGGGGTTGGTCGGGGAAGGGGGCGTTGCGGATGAGGTGGCGGTAAGAGGTGATGTTTTCGAGCTCGTATAGCTTGACGGTTAGTTGATTGTGCCTTGAGGTTGCTAGCCATGGATATTCATTCGCTCCGTTGCGGATGTCGCGAAGGTAAGAAATTATACTGCCCCAGACGGAGATGTAGCCGAGACAAGTTGCTACGATCCCTACGTCTTGGACGTTTGCTTCGTATGCATCCGTCAAGTCAGCGCAATACGTCTTCATCCCGTGCAGAGTCGTTGGTCTAGGTACGCTCTTGGGATAATTCGGGGAGTGGGCAACTTCGAAGAGAGTGTTGCAGTGAGGCGTAAAGGTACTTTCCAGGATAGCGATACTCCAGTGAGATCTTGAGATCGCATCATCAGACTGCCGAGAGCCGCTGACCTTGGATTCTGAGAGACGAAGCGACTCCAACTTGGCTGCCATGCTTATCATCATCCACGCCCGTGAAGACTTCCCGGCTGAACTTACTTAGCGATGAGTGAATAGCATGTGAACAAACATACCAATATGATCACATAAAGCAAGCAGACACAAAGCCTGCATAACCTCCAACTGCGCCAGCCCTTCCGCCGCCATATCAACAACTACACTCCTCGCCGATGTGGTGTAGTACTCAATAGCCTTCCCTTCCAACCCATAGTAGAAGTTATGACCTGTATAATGCAGCGACAAAGCTAGGAAGGTCCACCGGAGGTACTGAGGTAACGTCCCGATCTTCAGCTGGAGACGCTTCGGATCAAAGAGCGGAAGTGGCTGGAAGTAGAGCTTCTCGCGGTAGGCATTCACAAAGTCTGTTAATAGGTCCGGCGGTGGTTCGGGATTTGCTGGTGACCTGTTCTTGTCAGCCAGTCAATATGGTTCGGAAGATGTGTCGTACCATAAGGATGTTTCTGAGAGCATCGCTGTTATCGGAGGCAATTGCGGGTGTATACGCGGTGAGTTCGCATGACCATTCCAGGTATTGACATCTTGACTATGATTACTGCTGACATGATTCCTAGGCAGATAAGTACACGTCTGATTCGCCATTCGACAATGCGAACAGCCTGGTTTCTCAGCAGGACATTTAATCTTCTTCTCCCTACCCCATCGTCAGTATCTCAACTCTATCACGACTGATAAACGTACCGACAGCGCTCACAAGAGCGCCTTACACGCGGTTCGCCTGTAGTCCTCGGCATTAGTGATTCCTTGCCGGAAATTATCACGAGCAAGTATTGGTAAATGCTCGGAATTCCGGTCAGCTCAGCTTTCTGGGGAAAGAGTTAGTATTTGGGAAGCTCAAATTCCGGGCGTAGGCTAAAAGTGATGGAGGAGAAAAGCTTCGGCCGGCGTCATGAAGATCGGAGAATGAGGCCCCCACAATGTGTCATTGGGAATGGGTGTGATTCGTCGGTCGGAAAACGTCAGAGAGATAAGATGGCCGAATGGAGAATGTGGAGTATTTATGCCGTGTCACTTGATCGGGATGGATACCGATGGGGAATGAGACCGGGTTTGTGAGCCGGTCTAAAGATAAGATTGATTGCATATAAACGACAAAACGGCCTTGACTCTATACGGAGTAGGCTGTTGAAGAAAAATACCCATCCTCAAACCTCCCCTATTCTCTCATGCTCACCATTCCGATGAGCCATTCTGACTCTTTATCCACGCAGCAAAACCCTCATCGTCAGGCCATCTTCTCGGCGCATTACAAAACTCACAATCCGCATCATACTGGTAAACAGTCGTCGGCAGCGTTTTCTTGACCTCAGTGCAAACACCATTTCGTTTGAATCCATCGCATAGCCATATCTTGTAAGTCTCCGATCTGATGAACCGATGGCAGTGCTTGCACAGCCAAGTCTCTTTTCTTTCTTGACACATCTTGGTAAGTGTTAGCAAGTCCTGATGGGAAGAGAAGGTTATCGTGTAAAACTTTTCCAAGCTTTGCTGGCGTTTAATCTGAGGTTTAGGAAATGGTTAAAGTAATAATGGGGGATGAGAGGAAGCCTTTATACTTTTGGAGGAATGGTGATGCTGAGTGTTCAGATGAAACCTCTCATTATCACTGTCTTTGTGAAAGTATTTAAAGAATTTCGTTCTTATTCATCACCTGTGTTCGCAGCTCAAAGCTTAACCTTGTAAGCGGCAGTCAAAGTATATGGTGTACTCTTAATCACGTCTTGATAAACTCGCATGTTCACTGACCCGAGGCATCACCAGTCTGTTGTTCACTGCTGAAAGTCGGCACGTTCACGTACAAAGTCTGACACCTCCTTGTCTCCTCACCTACCTTCCTACAATATAATCAGAGACATCTGCTCATGAACCAGAACTTCGCATCGCTGACTTCTCTCCTCGGAATTTTAATCCTCCCGATGGCGCCGTTCATAACATACTTTATGCTCAGTCATGCTGCCTAATTTTGCCATGAAGAGCAATTTATCTGGATTCAACTCTGGATTGGTCCAGCATGTCTCCTAACTTTATATCTCAGCGGTTTTAGGTTGGGTTTCTCGTGGCTGCCTGCAGGAAATGCTTTCACAAGTGAAGAACCGCGACCGCAAACTCTTAAATGGGTAAATTCTTCTCATAAAACGAAACAATGGTCACATTCTCTATGAACTATTATTCCTGAGTGTCAGCCACCCTTTGCACCCTTTTCCACAGTTCCCATTCCCCACCCCTTTCCAGTACCCATCCCTTCTCCACTGTACGACCCCTCTGATCCAAGGACAGTCTGCAGCAACAGTATCATGCACAACGGAGGGCAAACGCTGACGCGTTACCGCTAGCTTGAATCACCGTCGATCACTCCAGCCCCAGAATTGAGTCAAGGCTGAAACGGTTAAGGCTCTTGCAGCCAACACCTCGATTTTCCTTTTCGTGTCCTCCGCCTCAATGCTCTCCCTATCCTCCATCTCAGCATCAGAAGCAGTGTCTTGGGTCACGGTCCCTCCAGGGAACGGAGAAGACCTAGTAGCCTCAGATGGTACATCCTCCACTTCCATTGTCGCAATCGCTTTCCCCTTCCCCTTATTCATAGCTGGAATGGAAGAAGGCTCTCCGTCGCTTGTAGCAGGTGAATCGGTCGAGTCGGCTGGGTCATCTGGCTCTTCATCCACTTCAAGACTTCGTTTGTACAAATACTCGAGGCTTTTCTAGATACTCTCGTCCGCTTTGGCCAGTGCACCAGGCAACCAGCCCTTCGCGTCGACCGGGGCTATCTTGGGCAGTGTCGACGTGTAATCCCCCGTATTCATTATTTGTTTCCTCAGCTCTTGTACCCTTTTCTGTTTCCGCTGTACCTCTGTTTCCGTTCGACTTTCGTCCGCAAGAAGTGTTTTGAGCTCTTCCTCCGCTTCATTCTTGTGCTTGCGAAGACTGCAGTGCCAGCAGGCGTGCGATCCAACGTAGGACCAGTATTTCTTGTGAGGTCGTATTCTGCGCTGGCATATGAAATCGCCCTTGCGATAGGGTATCTCATGGCCCTTTCTCTTGCGCTCTGCCTTTTCGGCCTTGGTTATTGACACTGGGGGCTTGCCTTTGCAAACGTGGTGGGTCACGACGTGGATGATGACTCTTGAGTTACACTCTTCGCAGCGCTTTTCGTAGCTGGACTTCTGACACATGTTGATCGAGTGCTGGGTGGAGCTTCTCGATGCTGTTGATGGTCTTGCAGGCGAGCCGTGATGAGGATGTTGAAAACGGAGAATGAGATAGGGGAATGCCGGGCAAGGTTTTTGAGTCGGCGTTGATGCAGTGGGAGGCGTAACTGTGGCGCGCTCGGTCAATGGTAAATGTGCCGTTCGCGATGACGATGGATATTTGATGGCGGTGGCAGAAGCTATGCCTATGATGATGGTGAAATATTCGATGTGTGGATCAAAAGGTGAAAGGAGGGGAGATCGTTATTCTTCCATTTGAGGGGAACTCGTGGGTGGTGGAAGTCGCTGTGGGTGAGTGCATTGACCTTGAAGGAAGGTGAATCATTCATGTGCCGAGAAGACTACGACTACCTAGAGTTCAAATCACCCAACAGCCTAACTCGATAATTTATTGCCTCGTGCCCTTTATCTTCATGATAAGGCAGTACCTTCACTTAAGCTATCTCGCATATACGTGTGTCATTGATGAGTGCTCCTCTATGATGCACACATTCCAAAGTAACTGATCAGGTATAAGTACGGTAAATTGACTATGAACAGTGAAACAGGTCGTAGGTATCATGCAATCTCGTCTCCAACATCACTCATAAGAAATCCCCATCACATCTCATCACCACTATTCCTTACTCTCGGTGCGTAGTTCCAGCATGCTCCTCCTTATGACGTCCCAATCCACCATCAGTAACACCCGACGGCCTCGCAAGCGTCTCATCATCACTCGACGCCGCAGGGACAGCAGTCTCGAGATCTGTACCAGCCTGCTTTCTAATCCTCGACATCTCCTCAGGAGGGGGAGGAACCCATTTGGCACTCTTCATAGGGTTCACCTTTTCAAGATACATGGTATCGATCTCCTCAAGGGTACGTCCCTGTCCTTCAATGACGAAGAAGTAGACCAACAGACCGCCCAGGACGTTACATCCCGCAAAGACGTATCCGTAGCGGAAGTCAATGTCTTTTGTGATGAAAGGCGTGAAGAAAGCGAGGAGGAAATTCCAGAGCCAGTTGCTAGCTGTTGAAAGAGCCATACCCTTGGCACGATATCGCGAGGGGAAGATCTCAGCCATGATGGTCCAAATCATAGGACCCCAAGTCGTAGCGAAGCCTAGAATGAAGAGACAAGCAAAGACAATCATAGCAATACCCGCACCCTGCGTCTTGGTGGGATCATCGCGATCAAGCGAGAAATGGCCGACAGATGCAAAGATAAGGAAGCAGATAAACATCCAAGTACTTCCCGCAATAAGCGACTTGCGCCGACCATAGTGCTCAACGATATACAATCCAATAAACGTAACCAGAAAGTTAATCGTGTTCAGAATAATCTGCGTCTTGTAGCTGTTGATAGACACAGACTGGAAGATGGTAGTGCCATAGTAGAAGAAGTAATTCGCACCAGTGAGCTGCTGAAACATCTGAAGCGACATTCCGATAAAGATACGATAAGCCATGCGGGGTGCTTTAAACATGCCGATGAATTCTTGGACGGGGTTCTGCTTGATGTGACTCTCGGCGCGGAGCTTGGACTCGATTTCTTCCATTTGAGTATGGATCGCCCAGTGATTTGGTGTAGCGCCGTAGACTTTGCAGAGAGTGTCTCGCGCACGATCGACGTTACCATTGCGGTAGTCGAAACGAGGCGTGTCGGGGAGAAACAGAATTCCAATGCCGAGAATGAGGGTAAAGGCCCAGCCAACGCCGATGACGATGCGCCAGCATGCTGAGCTGTTGGGATGGTGCGTTACAGTGCCGTAGTTGAAGCACGCAGCCAAGAAAATACCCATCGTCTAAGCAAGCGTCAGTGCAATCCTTGACACCATTTCTCCACAGATCGTCGGAACAGGAAACTTGGCATGCCAAGAATTGGTATCACTTACAATAAAGAGCTGATAGCAGCAAACCATTGCACCTCGAATCCACGGCGGTGCAGTCTCGCCCTGGAACATAGGAACGAGGAGTGACAAAGCGCCGACTCCGAGACCAGCGACCCATCGGCCCATCATGATCTGCACCCAGTCTCTGTCTGAGGAAATCTGGATGATGAAGCCAATAGCAATCATCCACGTCCAGCCGGAGATACTATACTTTCTTCCAATGCGGTCTGCCACAGGCGCTGCGATGAGTGCGCCCATGAGCGTGCCGATTGAGAGGAGCGCTACGATGAGGCCTGAACGGACGGTGCTGAATGCTTTTTCTCCATTGCTATTTGTTTGGGCGAAGCGGTCGAGAAAGTCTGGCATCTCGAGGAAGCCCGAGATTTGACCTGTATCATAGCCAAAGCTGTTCTCATCAGTCCATGTTGTAGAGTAGAATGCTAGTAAGCGGACTTACAGAAGACCACCCATAGAGACAAAGGTAGCTAGGAGGAGAGATCGCGGCGTGACACGGGGCAAAGGCGAGTAATCAAGACCAGCGAGAGATCTCCTCGCACCAGCCTCTTTTCCCTTTTCAGAGTTTGGATTCTGGTCATCGAAATGAACAGTGAGGAAAGACGGCGCCATGATGGGCAGTCAAACTGTATCTCTACAGTGTATAATAGTTAGTATGTTGTAGTGATGATCCAAAGTCAATTGGTGATTGAGTTACCCGAACAAAACGGAGGGTGTCGAGGATTTAAATACATATTGATCAAGAATGACGTTATAAACCAAAAAGTGCGATACTTCGTGATGTCAGGCCTGAAAAGCAGGCGTCCAATGAGCCGCACTCCGATGCCCATCCTGGCTGTCATGGTCTCGAGACCACGAAATCGGTCCGTCCCATTTATTTTGCTTCTACCAGTTCTGTGGGGTTAACAAGGGGAATGAACAATAATTGGGTAATGGGGTGAATGGGTACCACCTCCACGGGGTTGTAAAGCTGGGGAAAGCCCGAGACCTCACCTCTGATACTTTCACAGCATCAAAGGAACGGTGTCTGTTTGGTATGACGATATGGCTTTTGGGATTCGTAGTGGCTGCAAAATTAACTGAAACGGCCTGTAATGCAATTACTTTTAGTCTCTCTGATTGGGGGAAACGTCCCCGTGATGGGCTGGATGACAGTTTTGGTTGGAAGCGTTAGTGACACTAACCCCTGTTCAGTACTATTCTGGATTTGGTTGACCATCAAAACATGACGACACCCGAGGGATCCGGAGAGACCATGACATTTGATTCAATGAGCATCAGTTCATGACATTCGCAAGTTGAGATTGAGGGCCTGATTCAGGATTTGCATCTCAGCACACATCTCTACAAGCCTTTCGGATAACTTACTGCTCAGATGCCCGATTCCCGATTTAGCTTGCATTTCCGCCCTAGATAATAGCATATTACATCTGTGATTGCATAATATTAATAAAATGTAATTATTAGCAGCTAGTAGATGTATCCCGCTAGTAAGGCCTTTAGGATAGCCTGTTAGAGGCATAATTAGCGTAAAGATGTTATTTTCTGCTATTTTAGAAGATATTAAAAGATAGCTGACTTTTCTAGGGTATCTTACTGCATCTTTATATCTTAACATCTATATATCTTTATCTATTATTAGTATAATATCTTATATAGAGGAAATAAATAAAGATAAACTTATTAAAGAGATTATTATTAATAATAATATTAATAATAATATAACTAATCTTGAGATTGTATTTTCAAGTATGCTAGGCAGTGTTAGAGTCCCTTATTAGGCTTAAGCCTAGGCTCTAGCTTTAGCATAAGACTTTAAAGGTGCCTTTATTTAGTGAAGCTGCCTGCCTATTGCCTGTAATTATCTTATATCCCTGCTTTAAGCTAGGAATTAGTCCTTTATTAAACTCTTCTATATGCCTTTAGCTCTATTTCTTAATCTTTACTATTAGCTAAGAGATAATATAGAGGCAGCAAGCAATATATAGACTTATCTTAAGCTTAAGGTAATGATCTTCTGCTAGATTGTTGCTTATAGCAAGAAGTAGAGAAATGCTACCTTAAAATTTAATATAAGTTAGTTAATAGTATTTTAGATTATATATTAGCTTTTATAGCCTTTCTAGAAGCTTTACTTTATATTTATATAATAATTAGTAAGGCTCTTTAAGAAGGTTAAATTAGATAAGAGATATATACATTTTAGTAGTATAAATGCAGTAATAGATAGGACTTATATATATGCCTTTATTCCTATAAATTAGCAGAAAAGATAGTAGTTATACTATTATAAAATCTCTTAGAATATACTTATAGAGGTTAATCTTAATAATAAGATCTTTATATATATTCTTACTAGCACTAAGGGCTTAATATATAATAGCGCTATAATAAGCTTTACCTATATTAAAGATCTTAAGCTAAAGAATAACTGCCTTATTCTTACTAATGCTAGCTTTAAAGCTTATTAAGGACTTCTTATACTATATATTAAGATAACTTATTATCTTTAAGAGTAGTAAGAAGCAGGAAGAAGTCTAACTTCTTTAAAGGAAATATATAATCTTTATTATGCTAAGCTTTAAAATGTTATAAAGTAAGTTATTAGTTAATATAAGTATAGATTTATAATTCTTAGTAATAAAGCTTCTAAATATAATATTAAAGATTAGTAACTGCTTATTTATATAGTAATAGGTTTATTTAACTTTATATAGACTAGAGGGACTCTTCTTAATATTATAAAGCAGTAGCAGTAGAATAATCTTATGCCTAGCAAGAAGCAGCTAATAAGAAATGTAGAAAACTAATATAATAATTATCTGCTGCATTTTAGCACTAATGCAATCTGCAATATAATTAAGACTTAGATTTAGAATAAGGAAAATGCAGATAATAATAAATTTATAATAAGCAGTAAAGAAAGCAATAAAGAAGGTAATTTAACTGTTATAGAAAGTAGTTATTTAAGTATATAAGGTTATTGTAAAGTTATAAGGTTAAAGGAGGTTAGTAGAGTTAAGAGATTAAATTAGCAGAAAAAAGCTTTCCTTATAAGGCTAAGGTCTCTTAAATTGCTAACCTTTAAGAGTTACTATTTTAACCAAGTAGTATTTAATTTAAAATAGCTATATAATTAGCAAATTTATATTAAATTATACCTAGCTTAAACTGAAGGTTATAGGCTGCCAAAGACCTAAAAATGCCTCTCTACCAGCCTTATCATAACCCCTTACTGGTATCTATAGGCTGCAAATTTATTCCTTCTTTACCTACTAAAGGATCTATTTTTCCTTTAACTTAAGCCTCCTTTATACCTTCTAATCTAAGGGCATTCTAAATTATAGCATTTATTAAATCCTAATTTAACTAACTAATAATATAAAGAATTATAAGTTTTCCTTACTCCTTTATTATTATTATATAGTCTTTTATTATAATTTTAAGATCTTTAGAGCCTTTAGGCTGCTATATAAGTGTATGCTTCCTCTTTACATCTCGCTCTGCTAAAACCTCTTTTATTTCCTCCTAAGATATCCCTAAACGCTTCCTCTTCCTTATTGCAGCAGATCTTGCAGCTAGGAAGGGAGTAGCAGTTAAATTACTGCTTGCAGGGCCTTGGCAGCGATTTATAGGCGCTAAGGCCTGCTGTAGTAAGTTTTTAGGCATCTGAGAAGGCTGCTGTAACTGACTTTCTCTTCTGCCTAGGTCTCCTTCCTTGCCTAAAGAAATTACAGCCTGCTTAGGATCTTATAAGTTTATAGCTAGTTATAAGATAAGGATTTTATAAATAGATTATTATTATTATTATTACTAGCAGCAGGCCTTAGTCTCTCTTCTTCCCTTCTTTCCTAGTATAAGTTATTATAAGTACTATAAATTTACTGCCCTGCAAGGGGATTATTACTAAAGATTTTAGCCTAAGAGTTAAGGGTAATAGTATTGCTAATTAGAAGACCTTCTTATAAGACCTTTTTTCTTTTATTTATATATCTTTAGATTAAGTATTTTTTATTTTTTATACTTATTATAATCTTTCTAGTTTTAAGGTTATATTTAATCCTTAACTATAATATAGCATTATAAAATACTTATTAAAATCTTTTCTTAAGCATTAAGTAATTTAATAAGCCTTAAAAAGTCTACTAGACTTCTAGCTATTACTACTTTATTTTATTAATAAAGCTTATTAATATTAAGAAGATATAAGCATTTCTTATAATATAAAGTCTTTCTTAATGCTAAGCAGCTAATAATAACTCTAGAAAGTATAAAACCTATTTATTATTTTACTTAAAGCCTTAATAAGTATTTTAAAGCTAACTGCTATTTAGTATTACTAGTAGTAATAATTAATAGTTAGTATCCTATTTATTACCTTATAGCTTATTAGATTAGTACTAATAGTTAGATATATAAGTAGGGGGATTTCTTAAGGTAAGAGCTTTCTAACTATCTATAATAGTATTTTAAAGTCTTAATAGCTTTACTTTTACTAATAAAGGAAGGCAGTTACTTTAGGTTATTATCTTCATCTTAATAACTTTATAATAAGCAGGGAAAAGCGGTAACTGAAAGAGGCTTAGGCATGAAGATAATAAGGTTTAGGGTACAAGACGGGTTGCGCGCTAATTTTGTGTGGCAGGAAGTCTCTTTACGGAAGGAGATGCATGACAGATGCCAATCCTGACTCTGGCCCTGACTCTGGCTCAAAGTCAATCGACTTTGATTACAACACATCTCTACACTCAGATCTCATTGTTAAACTCTTCTGTAAGACATTGAATCACTGCCCAGCCGTCAAAATCTCTTGTCTAATCTGCCAAGCCCCGTTTGCCGATCTCCCTTACAAATCTTGGCATGCGAAGCAATGACGCCAATCTCTTTCCCCCTCTGAACCCGACGATCTCATCCATTCTCTCCAGGTACCACGACACTTCCAAGACTGTACTTACAAATTACCCGCTCTTCGTCTCCGAACGGCCCTGCCTCGGCCGAAAGCACTTTTATCTTTTCTTATTTCTCCATACCCCGTGTTCCCCATTTCTCCATGGTCACTGCAACTGTAACTATTGTGTTTGTCTGTCATGGGATGCGGGATGCATGTATCCTTCAGCCGCGTCCGGATATCCGGTATTCCCAGCGCCACTGCGTCATAGGCAATCCTCTTCGTTAAGGAAATGTAACGAATTTCCCCAGAAAACCAGTTTTTATGCTGGTTATTTACCGAAAGCGTAACTGAATTCCACGTGCTTCCCCAGGCGCCAGCTCGTTTATCTAAGCAACCGTTTGCAATCAATTCCCACGAGTCAATAACGCTTTGTTCCGGCCAAATACTGTATCATGTCATTATCGGGGAATTTAATTTGCTAGCGTGGTATGCCGCTTTTCTTACCCTACATAAATTCCTTTCGTGTTCGCATCGTGGTGTACCTGAATGCCGAGCCATCCGTAGGGCTGTCAGCTTTTTAAGAATTCGTCCATGAAATGTTGAAGAGTGTATCACTTGACGATCTGCGTTTTTCATGGTATGATAAAAGGGCCGACAGCGACGCATAACATCGAAAGTCGATAGTCGGCTTCACGAT
Organism: Fusarium xylarioides; assembly: GCA_013183765.1. Taxonomy (NCBI): domain Eukaryota; kingdom Fungi; phylum Ascomycota; class Sordariomycetes; order Hypocreales; family Nectriaceae; genus Fusarium; species Fusarium xylarioides. Next base: position 107,081 of record SRZU01000140.1, read on the forward strand.
ACTGGGAGAATAGGATTGTCATTGGAGCGGTTGACAACCCATGGGGCCCCATAGTCGGGAATACACGGTTATTGAGATTTGCATTTGGGACAAGCTTATCTTGTGCTGTTTGACAGTGCCGAGGTAAGTTGCCGGGCTGTTCGGTGATTAGGTAAAGGCGATGATGCTGGAAGTGCCTATCACGATCGGAAAAATTGGAGTAGAGGTTTGGCAGCAAATGAAGCACAGATATGATATTTCAACACTGCAAATCTCTGTTCGGTTTTATTCTTGTCGCAACTTACCTTTTACCAGTCATTCGGAAGAAGAAGAAGAAAAAAAACTGTCTTGCCACATGCTCCATTCTCACCCTTCCGAAAGCCCAAGGAGCTCGATACGTAGGTAGTAATAGGCAGGTTGACTTTAGGTTCAATCGAGACTGATTGACCTCGGATAAGGAGAATGCTGGGGCAGTTAAATGAGTACCTACTTAATGGTCAAAGTCGATAGACCGACGATTACTGCCTGTGTACCAAGTAAATAGTTAGCACGTCAAGTATCGGACTGTCCGTCTTTAGACTGACCGATAACGTCCTCTAGATGTCATTCATTTCCCGCGTTCACAAGCCGAGAGTCTCTTGAAACAATGTTTCAACGCCATGAGAAGACAAATATAAGTTATCAGGTGAGGTTGAGTCCAGCGAGGTCTAGAGTACGCCACTGAAGATAATGTTTTCGTACGTTACCTCTGTTCTTTTTGTAATGAGACATTGCGTTGCTGGGCTTAGAAACGTTTATGGCGAGCTGAAATGCCTAAGCAAGATACCCCGCCGTGACATATGAGCTTATTGGGCAAAACAGTGTGATCAGCCCGCCACTCAATAATCACATAGCTTAACTTCAGCTTCAGCTTCAACAGGAATGTTGGTTTAGACTGACCGCAAGCCACTTGAGCTGTTCCGATATTGTTGGCTTGGGTGCTGCATTCATCTAAGAGTCTCTCGCATATAAAGAGACAACTAGAATCCGCGACTTAGTAACAAAACTCCAGGTTAAATTATACCGTCATTCTCATACAAGCACTTCCATCTACGGCATATTTCTCTCACATCTTTCAGATTTGGTTTAATAGTCACTTTATAAAACCACTCTATCTCACAATGTCATCAGGTCCTTGGCCAAAAAGCTTCGTCGGATCTCATGTTCTCTTGACTGAGGGTGATAAAGACCCGTGGGATAAAGTTCGCGAATCTTGGTCCCAAATCCGTTTCGATGCCATTGATGTTCTATTCATCAGTCCCTTTTATGTCAAGCCTGGTGACTTCTCGTTCGAGCTTGGCAATGGTATAAACCTTGTCGAACGCTTTGAATGGACGATCCGAGCCGCTCGCTCTAAAAACCCCAATATCGTCATCATTGTGGTCCAGTTCTGGCAACCTAATAATGGGCAAAATGATTTCGAGCTCCTTGGTGATGATGAGAAAATCAAGGCGTATGCCGACTCAGTCACAGCCTTCATTGGATCATACTACAACAAAACACTTCCCAATATCTCCGGAAATGGCCAGGTCTCCGCTAGGATTCAAGGTTATGATGTCGACGTTGAGTCAAGCACTCTAGTGGGCAATCTCCCCAAGATCCTCATGGCCGTACGCCAAAGCCTTGATGGCCTTGCACAGAAACTAGGCGCATCTAAACTCTCTGTTTCGATCACTCCAGCTTGGGCCACGTGTCTCGATTCCACCGTTGCCCAGTCCTGCGACTATATTAACATGCAGAACTATAGCGGTGGTGCCAATACATTCCCTGAAGCTTATCTGAATGCTGTACCTGGCCTTGAAAAACAGCAGCTTGCATGGGGCTTCTATCCCGAAACGCCTAATGCAAGCACGCAACTCTTGCAGCAGTTTCCCGGAGTGATCAACAAAGCTCAGGCTATTGCTACCGGGGAATATGGGGGAACCTATACCTAGCGGGTCAATTCGGACAATTATGGCTATGAGAACATATTCCAGGTTTGGCTATATGATGTGGTTCACGGAACAACTCTACCCGGAAGCAAGGATCAAAGCGTGGTGCAGAAGTACTGGTCGACTGGGGGTCGGTATGCCGATGGAAAAGCTATCCCACCGCAGGATTTGAATTAGTTGGAGCTGCACTAGGAATGGAAGAGTGCTTTAGTCACCTCTTCCTGTGCGGATTCGGATGAGATTGTATGTTTGGGATTCCTGAGGTACTAAACACGAACCGCAATTAGCTCGCCGGGACTTTCTTCAACAACATTCTCCCGCGAGTGTTTCTTGCTATTCCATTTAATATTCTTCTCAAATAAATCCAGATTGTCTTGTATTCACTGAACTTGCTATAATGCTCAATGATGCAACGCTTTCCCTCATAAAGGCTCTATTCAATTATACTATCATAGCATCTTAATTTATACCAGTCATTCTAAATAAAACATGCTGGACTTACTTCTCCAGACACCACTATACTAATGTAACTTCTCGTACATGTGCGTCGTCAAAAAATGCAGGCGGAGCCTCCGGTGGCTTGAACAACTCATCAAGGCTTTCTTCATCCATTGGCTCATCCAAACAGCTCAGATGAGTAGTACTGAAGAGAATAAGCGGCTCAGACTGGGGTCTAGCTAGATTACCCGCGCCCAGTCGACGAAATACGGTTTTGTTGTTGTGACTTTCTTCCCGCAGTAATAAGACAAAATCATCGAGGTCTGCAATACTTTCCACAACCTTAGACGTAAAAAGGCGGAGAAGAAACAATCGATCTTGATCAAAGTCCATTTTCGCACTGTCGAGATATAACAACAGCCCAGGCGGTTGCCCGTTTTCGGAACCTTGTCTGGTGTCGAATGTATTGTCGCCGTCGAGAAAAGGCAAACTGGCATTTGTAGGATACTGGAGCCTAACGGCCTTAAGGGAACCTAATACTCTCAGGTCCACACCTTTCAATGTTGATGCATAAGGAGGTCCCGTCCAATCACAACTATAGTGAACCAGCTTGACGTTGTTCTCCTCTGGCACGCTGTTCTCCTCATCAGGAAGAACTCGACCGTAGATATCCACATCCTCAAAAAAGTTATGGATATGCTTGGATTTGGATGAGAACCAGGTTCAGCTTGGAATGCTGGCAGGATTTGTTAACGTTGGCCATTCTATGAGGATCTTATTTGCTGCACGCACCCTTTGAAGACATCATTATCCTGGCGAGCTTTGTTGCCCGCTGGTGTATAGCTGTACCAGGCCATATCAGTCCCAAAACTTCCTTCCCATAGACCCAGAATGGGTCGTTGAAGTGATATGTGCTTTGTGTTTAAAACCTTTATGACTTATTTAGTGAAGCTTTATTTAACTAAAAACTTAATCCCTAATTATAATTAAATCTTTAATAGATAAACTTTCTGCTTAATACTACTAGGCTATTTAATTTTTTTTTTATAATTACTACTTACTATTTAACTTATTATTAAAAGGATAATTAAAGTTTATTTTCTCTTATAAATTTATTATATAATATATTTAGGCTAGATTTTCTTTTACTTTTTTAATTATTATTATTTTATTATTTAATAATACTTTTAATTTATATTAAAGAATCCTTTTTTAATATTTTTAATTATTATAGCTATATATATAAGTATTATATATAAAGTAAATAAGCCTTATAAGAATAATATCTTTAATATTATCTTTTTAAATATCTTTATAAAGTCTTTTATAGCTATCTTTATTATTAATATTTAACTATAGCTTTAATAGTAAGTTTATAATATTATATAATATAAAATATATTAAAAAGTAAAAAGGTAATTAAAGCTATTAATTAATTAGCTATTATATAATTATAGTAAAAGTTATCTTAAAAGTATTATTTTAAGTTAATAAACTTATTTCTATTAAGTATTTTACTTTATATATAATTTATATATTTTAATTTAATTATTTTTATAAAAAAATAATAAATAGCTGTTTATTTATATATTTTTAAAGTTAATTATTAAAATATTTAACTTTTTAATTAAAAGTAATATTTTAAGTAATAATAAGGGTAATAAGTATTTTACCTATATATATTTATTAGTATCCTTTACCTTTATGCCCTAGGGGCTAAAGCCTCTTTTAAACCCTAAACTTATAACAGAAGCGATATGTGCTTGTAATGTTTGATTAAACCTGCCATAGCAGGTATCCTATCACTGTCGAAGCTAAGATGACGGGCGCTGAACTCGGTTACCCATCTGAACCAAGGGAAAGGCATTCTAGATGAGTAAAAGAATTCATCCATGTATCCCACCAGGCTAGGGAGCCCCGATAATTCGTCATAGATATTACCATCTTCTGAGAATAGTCCATCTGGGCATTGATAGAACATCTGGGTACTGGTGAAATGAATGAGTCGAGTCGACAGAATCTGCTCTTGAAGGACCCATGCTCTCTTGCTGAGTGGTCCGTCGAGTATCGCTGCTCTTGAAGCCACTGGATGACGAACCAAACAGCTTTTAGGAAGCTTTTCTTCAAATTCCGGGGGAAACAAGTCAGGGGATAAGTGTACAACTTTCGCCGGGGTTTGGCAGTCTAGAAACAACCCTCCATTTGCGTCAGGTGACGAGGAAGCTGCTAGAGTCAGATAGCTTCCTCTGTAGACATCGGCCATTTTTGATGCCTCAGTCGCCCAATCATCCTCATCATTCTGGATAATGCAGAGAGAGTCAATCCAGATAAATTTTATAGCAATTGCTCTGGTTACTGTAATCGCGTCTTGAAAGGTTTTCGGAAGAGAATGAAACGAGATCTGTTTCATCTTTTGATGGACGTTCTCACGAGTAGTGCGTGCTGCGTGATTGGTACTCGAGCCCCAGCAATGGCTTAAAGCTGTGTATTTGATTCGGTTCAACTGGGGCAGGTTGACTGCACTGACTAGTCGGAGATCTCCATCATCTGCACCCGTATGAAGGGCAAGGAACCGTGCTGGACGAAGAACTTCTGGCACACGGCATTTTTTATGATCAGCCAAGCAAGTACCAAGCCAGTCCTGAATTGTCTTAACTCTTGCCTCGAATTTGATGTGATCTGTAGCCCAGATAGCTCGTTCTGCAATCCACGCTGAGGTTATATTATGTTAGAGCGCCACTTAGTATTGCTTTATCGAGAACTTGCCGTGTGGCTGAGCAAAGACAATCCAGGGCGACCACCTAGGATCATTGCTGCTACTGGGGTCTCGGTAGTAGTATTGAAATTTTGACAAAGGGACTAGGCGAGCTAAACTAGTATCATAGCGACCATATCGGTCTGATGAAGATGCGAATTCAAAAAAGTAGAAGTCGCTGATCCTGTTATAAACAGGCAGAGGGAGTGTTTCTGCGTTTTCCCAAGTCGATGTATGATGTGCCCATCGAAGGAGATAAATAGCACCTCAACGTCTTATGGCAAGGTTGGTATCGAGATGATCTTTATTGTGGTCGATGATAGGATTTTCGAGGAGGAAGGGAAGCATCAACGAGCATAGCTCGCAAGAAGGTGCAGACTTTTGTAACTCAGAAATAGAGTCGTAGTGCTGAAACCTGTGTAAATTTCGATCATAAGACGGCTCATCAACACGCCTGAATTCCCGTGATAGGTAGAAGGGTTCCAAGTCTAGGGCATATTTTAGACCCTGACGAGCGTCGTCATCCAGGAAGAAGTACAAAATAGAGCGCTGACAAACCGCACAATACGACATCTTGAAGAGTTTATATCACCTAGTCAGCAGGTATGCTAGTTTAGATTAGTTATAAAAAGATTATGGACGTCAGGATTAGGTTAGAGTGACACATGATATGATAATGAGAAGAGGGGTAACGACGTGGTTCGTTTCTATAGGTTCGTAAGATGAATATGCAGTAATGTTATCCTTGGCCAGTAAAACTCCGCTGGCTGATTACAAGTAACTATATAAGTAAACCTTGCTTGCATTCAATGCTGCTTTTTTTTAAGATGGAGTTATTTTGCCTTAATACTACTCTTCTCCTAGTTGATTTACTTACATTAAATGTTCATATGGTTTGATAATCTGAAGGCACTGATTAGTCCTGCAATAAACTATTAACATTCTCGCCCTAACAAGCCACCAAGATATTGATCAGTACTTCATCCCGAGATATAAAAAGAGCAAGTCAAGTATTGCTACATTGACTTTCCATTTAGAGACGCTCATTAGCTTTCCATGTCCGTTGGGATCACTTCTTCTGATCCTTCAACTCCCCACGCTCCTTAACAACCCTCGCAACCTCATCGCCAACCTCCGTCCCCAACCCTTCAAACCCCTTAATAACACCCTCCCTATCCCCCTGCCCCATCTCCTGACTCATCTTAAACTTGCCCTCCAACTTGGTAACCTCAATCTCAATGCCAATAATATTCCTCTTCAACAACTCAACATACTTCTCCGGCGCATCAGACACCTTCCACTGACTCTCAGCCGTATACCCCATCGCACCCCTCTCATTATGATCCGTAAGATCACTAATCGCCTTTCCCAGAAACGAAGACGTCTCTTCATTGTTCTCATAGTAAATCCTCGCTTTTCCATAAACCTGCGCCGCGGCGTAATTCCACGTCGGCACAACTTTTCCAGTCGCTGGTTTGGTCTCGGTGTAGAATTTGGGGGTAACGTAGTGGTGAGCTGGCTTTGTGAAGATTACTAGGACTTCGTCTTCGAGATAGCTTTTTAGAGAGGGGTTGGCGGTGCAGTGTTCGATCATGGTTTTGCTTTGGGGGTTTTGACGAGCCAAGTGCCCGCGGAGACGACCGAGTTCTGTTTCGCTGGTTTCATCTTTCACATCGAGAAGGAAAGGGATGTGACTGCTTTGGAGAAAGGAATGAATTTGGGATTTGATGCCGGTTGTGAGCATTCCGAGGGGGTTTTCGTGGATGAGACGGCGAAGGACGCGGAGGTCTGCTTCGGCGTGGGTGGCGCGGATATACATGGTTGGTGTGTCGGGTATATCTTGCAATATCGTAGTGATTTATTGTTAAAGGGAGATATTGAATTCTATTTCTCAGTGTAGAATGAACGGATATGGCAAGTAAATAAAGGTTTGGCGGAGGAGGCGGGCCGCCAGTATGAGAGGGCGTCGTTCACATTGACCGGGCCGGTCTAGATCGGCGAATCACAGGTACAGTCATTCTAAGCAAGGTCTAGAGCGAATGGGTACCGAGGGTTTGTCATTGGTCATTCACCTAGCGCTATCGGACCTGCTTCCGAGGTCGAAAACGCTTGAATGGAAATTCCATTAATTGAGTCACAATATCTCGGTGTTGAATGCCGAACAGGATTGAGACAGCTGATCTGAGTATTGAAGATTGAAAATAAGCTAATTTTCCTATAACCTCGCCTGTTTATCTAAGTGCCACGATTCAGTTCTACTATCCAACGCCAAATTCACCAACCCATGATTCATCATGCCGCGAGTCTTTTCCATCTACAAACTCTTAACCATGATATGATCAGTTTGAACAATAGATCCAATAGTGAAATCATGATCCCCGACCTGTTTATAACCCCATTTCTCATACGCCCTTATCGCCCTCGGATTCTCCTCCCAAACCCCAAGCCACAAATTCTTAAACCCCTGCTCCTTCGCCATACTCTCAATAGCCTTCTCCAAAGCCTTTCCAACACCAGCGCCATGAGAATCAGGATGCACGTAGATCCGCTGCAGTTCCACGGTCTTTTCCATGTTTTCTACACAGGGTTCACTGCTTCCGCGGGTGAGATATGCGAAGCCGAGAAAGTCATCGTCGGAATTTGTGGCGATGATAACATCTTTGTTCGCGTCATTGAGGTCGTTGACGATTGACTTTTCTGTGTATGATTCTTCGAGGAAGGCACTGAGTTCGTGGGGTTCAACGGAATGGCCGAATGTTATTGTAAAGACATGTGCGCCTAGCTCTGCGATGCGAGCCGCATCAGCGGCTGTTGCAGGCTTGATGATGACTTCTTTGTGAGGTTCGGCAGTCATGATGAGATAAATTGGTGCAACGCAGCTAAGGATAATGATTGAGTAATAAATACTGTGTAGCCGGGGTAATATTGGAGGAGTTGGCGGTGAGTGGATCTGCAGAATCTCGGATCTCCTAGACGGTCCTAAGGCGTCAGACCCCAATTTTCTGCAAGAATCGACTTTCTGATTAGACGGGACGGTGCCGGAATATCACTTCATTCCGTCGTCAATCTCTATGACTCAGCTGACGCCTTAGGACCGGCGGCTTAAACTCTCCGACTCTAAATTTTATGAACCATGCAGATCTGAACGAGTGGCTTCTGGAAAGATCTCGCCACAGGTCTCGGCCCTACTTCCGACGATGACTAGCGCGCGCCCTTGATGTCAAAAAATGGATGGAGCTCGCCCTTTGGATTGACCATTTCCGGGACCGGATATGCACAGTTATGATATGACACCAGATTTGGTAATTTTTTGCTATTTCCTATGGAGTTTGCTCTCAACCTGTATCGATGCATTTTGCTCGGAGGGCGCGCAGAATTACAACCATTTGCTCTATACTTGAACCAGGGAAAGCCCATCGTTCGCAGATCCTTATTCCCTTGTCTTGTAATTGGTTGAGATCAGGCACTCTGAGGGCATCTAATTTTGAGAAGGCTGCGAATGAGAGGAGCAATACTACTGCCATTGTCCTGAGTCCGTTAGTAATTGTTATTGTGCTCTTGTTGTAGACATACCCGTGCAAGAGATTCTCCAAAGATGCAGTCGGCGCGTGCACTGCAAATTCAACTGCATTGAGGTATCTACGACAGTGGACGAGACATTGTCGCGCATTCTCAAGCGTGGCGGGGTTCGGTTGTGTCCCCGGTGCAAGAGCACAAACTTGATACAGAAAAGGCCTGTAGATAATATCGCCGGTGGTGTGATATCGTATAGTAACCATGGTATCATCTATACCTATCGGAGGTATCTCCAAGTTTGGCCGGATACTGTGAGGTAGGAGATGATACCATGCTCCCAGCTGACGATTCAACTCGTGAGCTAGATTTGGGAGACTAGACTGTGTTTCTTCAGAGTTGTCTGCTGCGTTGTCGCCCGTACCTGGTTCTGCTTCTGCGTAAAGAACGTAGTGAATGCGATTCAAGAGGCGCCGTGATGAGAGGTCGGCAAGCCAGCGGTGCATATAAGGCTCGGGGGGGCCATCGGACCATGGGTAGGGGAGTTTATCGACGATCTTCTCGATACCACTGCGAGGGAGATGATGCTCTGCCAGAATATCACTGGCCATAGTTAGATGAGTCTTTGACAGCACAGAGCGGATGACTTACCATTCGAGCACGAGAATGGCCCAAAAGACTCGCAGAATCGACTGGTCTTGCGAACCATCTCGCAGCAACTTCTCAGATCTGAACCGTCAGCACACCTCTTAATCCCATTACATCTGTACACACCTTATCCAATAATGCTGCACATCAGTCGACGCCATATGCACCAACCTCCACGCAAGCAAAGGCCTCGACAAATAACTATAATACAGCGCAGCGAGATACAACGCCTGCGGTAAAAGCGGATCACCACCAAACGAGCACAACGACTCCGTGAGCAACAACCTCACAGCTGGTGTGAAGAACTTTACTCCAGGGCTCCAGCTCGCATCCATACGATTTGGCGTCTCAGCCGCGACAGAACCTAGGGCGAGAACGACGAGGACCAAGGAGGAGGGGAGATCAGGTCGTGCACCGTGGTCAACGGTTCTGTCGTATAGATCGTAGAAAGCTCGTTGGTCGAGAATTGGATGGAAGCGATGAACGAGTTGGAAGTAGTTTCTGACGAGATGGTCTGTTTCGTTGGGTGATAATGTCGGTAGGTCGATTTGACTCGCTGGTTCGGCGTTTAATCTCAATCCTTCGGGGATCGGTCTTCTTAGTTCGATATGGAGAAATAGATCTGAAGGATAATGGCCAAGTAGTGCTTTAGCGGGCGCAGACCTGAGTAAGTTCCCCGTTGTAGATGAGTGAGAGAGTGGAATGTCCATTGTCGTGTTGAAGACATTATTATTAGCGAATTGAGACAACGATGTTTGTGTCCCAGGTCCTGTTGAGTGGACTGATGAGGCAGGTACTATGCCATCTTCAGGGCTGATCGGTTCGTTGTGTCGTCTTACAGGATATGTGGCATAGGGTGTTGAAGCCGGGTAAGGAGTCGATGCTGGGAAAGGTGTCGAGATGGGACTCCGATCCCGCTGACGAGCTATAGCGGACTGAAAGGTTGATTCAAGAGATTCAAGCCGATCAAAGATTTCATCAACGCGATCAACAGGGATAGCAATGCGCCTAACAAAGTCAGCCCTGCATAACAACTAATGAGGGTGAAACTCACTTTGACTCATTTCCTTCATCGCGATACTCGCACTCAGAGTTATTCGCCTCTTCGCAGAGGGTACAAACAGGCTGTCTGCCATCACATTTCCGCTTCCTACATCAATTAGCACCCCTAGCAGTATACGACTTGTTTAGCAGTATTGACACACCTCTTTCTACAGTAATTGCAGGCCTTGGCGGCTCGCTTCCGCTTCGCAGATTCCATGCCTGCCTGTTTTGTGTGTCACACTGGAAATCTTTGCCGCGGGGCGGATGTCAGGCGGAGGAGGCGGCTGGGCCTCCGCCTTTGGTTGGGGACGGAAAAGCTTTTCGCCGGATTGCTTCAGGCCGCTGATAAGATAAGAGAGCCTAAAAAGCTAACAAGGTAGCGTGCTGTTATCGACAATGTAGTGGAAACTTTTCAGGCATTAAACCTACCCTGAGCCTACTTATATAAAGGAATTTTAAATTTACATAAACTTAATGCTAGTAATTATATAGCTTTACATGTATATCTCTACTTTAAAAAATAAAAAAGGAAATATTAATTGATATATTTATAGTTTTATTTTAAATTTCTCACAATGTATCTTATATTCAATTCAGTCATTTACAATCAGAGCTAAAACAAAGATTTGTATTCATTCATAATCGCCTAGACTAACCCCGTCTTCCATCAAAAAATTCCCTCTTTTAGTACTAGAAATTGCTTCAAGAAGAGACCAAGTAGGAGACACAGAAAAAAGACCGTAAGTCAAGCTAGGGAGGCATTTGTCTCGACTAGGATAACAGCCTGTCAGCAGAGTCTTATTATATCTTAGCATCAACAAGACGCGCTAGCACCTCTGTAACCTCTGACTTAAACTTTTGGTAAGATTCAAGGGGAGTGCAACCATCTGTCAACTCCTTGAAGTTCAAACAAGTCTTGACAACAGCCACGAAAGTGTCGCCAACTAGTTCAGGTCCATCGCTCTCCAATAAAGTTAACATACGACTCTTGATTTCGGTTCTTGTGGCACCACTTAGATCTGGTTTCGTGAAATCAGTAGCCGCTTTCCAGAACATTATCTCCAAAAGGACAACTCCCTAAGGAAACAAAAATATTTCAGTAAACTCGGGTCAGACTGCTCAAGGATTTCCACGTACAAGAGAATATACATCCTGAGCTATTTTTTGCTCTTCTCTGGGATGTAACCAGCGATCTGGATGACGATAAATACGAGTTTGAGATGAGAAGGGCGTAGCAAAATCTGTTTCAATGTTATGTGGCCTCGACCATTCGAAACCAAAGAAAAAGCCTTCAGGAGGATACGGCCAGCTTGTATCAACACGACTGGCGTTGGCATGACCCTCGATTAGATTCCTTGCAATGAGACGGATGTTCATGCTGTTGAGCTCTTTATAGATCCAGCTGACTCGATGTAATCCACTAAGGCCCATGGCTAGAGAGTAGGCCAGCCTCAGGCGATAGCCAAGAGGGGGTCTTTTTTTTGTGGGTTTCTTGTAAAGCTCTGTGAGTGAAATGTGTTTTGCATCACTCCCAAGCTCATAGACAAGTCCAACTTGTTTCTTCTCCTCCTCTTGGTAGTAACCTACACAGGGTAGGACATTCTGGATAGGTCTTCTATCGTGGGAGAGCTGGTAAACGAATCGCCTTACTGAGTTGTGTCTCCGATCGCTCAAAGTGGTCTTAGTAGAACGTTCTGGGTCGTACCTGAAAGTTTCCACCAATACAGATGTTCCTGAGATGGATGCATTATAGAACGAGTGTCTGGAAGACCGCTCTATTCGTTTTTTGAATTGGATTGACTTATGATGTAGCCTCGTAACGTCTATGACGCTGTCGGTTTCCATAATTTGTTGCTTTGCCTCCATGGCATGCGTGACACCTAAGAGCTTTGCAAAATCGTCTCCCTGGAGGCTTTGAGTGTCGATCGTTGAATCTAGCAGAAGGATTTCCTGCAGGGCTTTTGAAACATCATTTACATTACCCTGCATTTCTCCAAGGTACTTGTTGCCAATCTCCGAGTTGGTCACCTTGCTCTTGGCGATGGTAGCAGTTGCATTCACAGTGCTTGTTAAACTCTCTCGTGTGATCCGAAGACTTGAAATGGTCTTGAGAGAGGCCGCCTCCATGAACTTCCACTGTGACTGTTGATGAGAATCATCTGGAAACTGTAATCTCCTGGCTTTGAAGACAGTGGTCTGGATGGAAAGATCTGCTAGTCCACCACTAGTACTCTTGGCGAAGAATTGAAAGATTAACTGCCCTGTCGGATCACCTTCTAGGGACACTATGATTCTTGAAGTCAGAATGTTGATAACCCTTAATACATTTATTTGACCCCTCGCCTCATTTTCCCGAGTTTCCACCAAGCTGTAACTAACCTCTGTCGTGACGCTGACTCTCCCATTTTTCGATCATTCTCTTCAGGCTCGAGAACACACTCTCAAAGTCGGGATCTTCTGGATCATCGTATTTGCTTAACATGCTGTGCCTGACGGCCAGTCCGTGAGCGTCTATTCCTGGTAAGGAAGCTGAACTCTTTGGAACAAGCTGAACCAGTTAATGATGCCTCGAGGAGTTTTTGAAACGAGGCGTAACTTACGACTCCGCTATTGCCACCTCGCAGTGGGAAAGTCGGATGCTCCCTAACATGTTTATTGATATTGGTAAAGTCTGTTATACCAGTTTCATAGAAGCACTCGACTTGCTTTTTGAAGGTTTCCCGTTGAATCAGGTGGTAAAATTCATCGACAAGGTCATCAAGTTCGGAGCGTTTCTGGACTTCAGCTTCAAGATAGCGAATTAACTCCATGTGTTCAAGATCCGATGAAGGTGAGGTTGTCCCGTTGTCCTGGTCGAACGATGAAAGCGCAATATTAAGACGTAACTTAACCGCCGAGGTAAACCCTTCATGAGTTCCTTGGAATGGCGTACCCAGGAAGATTGCTCCGATTGTCGATTCATAAATTTCCCCATAATTGTAACCGAGGTTGGCGGCTCGGTTTAAAGCCTTCACAACGTTAGTTCCTGTCAAGAGCTCTTCAAACCTCAGTTCTTACTCTTGCTAGTAGGAGGCCACCAAAGCAGGAAGCAACAAACAAAATAGGACGGTATTTCTTTTCCTATATAGAGTTAGTAAAAGCGACTTCTTATCTATGATTAATAATACTTTCATTGTTCCTTTTATTGCGTAAGCTGTCAAGGAGCTTATCGCTATGGCCAAGTAGGTTTTGCACTTTCGCGTCTTTTCCTATCTTCGCATTCCAATCATAGGTAAGAATTCTACATTCCGGAAGCATAGCCGGTAGCATGTGATCATCCTGTAACCAGTTGACCTCGCCTTCGGCCTGATTGCCGTTTTTCCAGGCCACCCATGTTCGTGGTGAGTGGGTGTCTAAGCCGTGGATGGCAATTATACGAGCGTACTTAGCGAAAGTATCAGGATAGACAGATGGGAAACATACTCGAAGGACTTTTCTCCTGTCTGATTCTTGTCCTGTGGATTAGGGAATACTTGACGCAGCCCCAATTTTTGTTTAGACGCCGGACTTGGAGGCATCTTTTGGCAAAGGCCTCGTATTGAATAAGGTAAATGAAGTCTTGCCGAAAGGTAGCCCTGATAAAGTAAAAGGGCAGGAATAGTGTAGGGTGCGATCACACAATTACACAGGTCGCCGAAAAGATTGCACCTACGATCCGAAGAGGATAAAGAATTTAGAAATCAGAGGATTTAAGACTTTCGAAAAGCTTTGCCTGTTGCGTAAGCAAATGTTGGGGGCGGAACATCATTTCTTAGAATATGGCTGAATTGCTTTGAGGCCTTTTTGAGGCCATCCATGCTCATAATAACCGGGCGTTTGGGGTTATTTGAAAGTGTATAAAAGCATTGGTGATTTGGGACAGCGTATTTCGACCAACCGAATCAGCACCCCGCACCAGTCGCGACTTGTCTATGGCAATCCCCAGCCCAACATAGCCACCCAAAATGTGACAAGGTTGAGATCGGATCCACTGGAATTTGGGAATGTGGTGCTCCGAAGTTGAAATTACAATATTGGTAATAATTATGTAAGTTAAATGGTGTGTTACACAATAACGCTCACTCCAGGCACCCAGATATCATAGACTGAAATGCAGCCATGTTGCCATGCCCAGAACGATGGAGGACTTAGATGCGTGTTAATTCCCTGTTCCTCGTTTCTCACAATTTAAGCTTCCCAACATGTCGAGTTCATCGGTCTATGGACCATTAGGTCATAACACCATCCGGCTTCTACGTCTCCATAACGAATCATCCCCGAACGCCATTTCTGGGAAGCTGATTACGGTAAAAATTGAGAATGCACCAGCATACCACGCGCTGAGCTATTGCTGGGGGTCAGATGAACATAACATTCCCATTGAAATCAGCGGTGGTATCATCAACGTCGGGCCAAACCTTTACGCGGCTGTTCAGCGTCTCAATGATCTTTCTATCGAAGAAAGAAGGATAAATGACATGGAAGTTAAATGGCTATGGATAGACAGAATTTGTATCAACCAAGACGACCCCCTAGAACGTAACAGACAAGTTCAACTCATGGGCTCAATATTTTCCATGGCGAAAAGGACCCTCATATGGCTCGGAACAGATTTTGATGGATGTTCAGACGCATGGGAGTTGGTTGATCAGGTGTTCAATGTCTTCAACGATGAATACCCCAATGCTCGGTTTCTGGCTGACTTGCCATTTCGAATGTACTCAGAGGCGAGACATGTGACATATGGTCTGCCCGCCTTGGAAAACATCCTTTGGAAGCAACTACACAGATTACTACAACGTCCCTGGTTCACAAGAGTATGGGTCATTCAGGAGGTTGTACTGTCTCAAAAAGATCCCCTTATCATTCATGGACATAAGGTTTATCCATGGTATCGACTTAGCTGGGTGGCTTCCTGGCTACGACGAAGTGGCTACCTGCGCCTCAACCGAGTACCAAACCAAATGCTCAACGTTGACATGATATCCAACATTCGACGATCAGGAACCCTTTGGAACTTGGATGCGCTACTGGTCTCAACTTCTGTAAAAACCCATGCAACAGATCAGCGTGATAAGGTAATGACGTATCCTAAGGCGATATCAGAAGCTTTAGCTAATCACCCAACGTGGTAAGGTGTACGGACTTCTGGGTTTGGCGATTGAATGCCAAGACACGAATAACATCCCCCCCGAGCTCACTGTTGACTACGACAGTACGGTATCAGAGGTATACCAGAGAGTGGCTTTGTTTCTGCTTCGTAAATCTGGTTCACTGGCAACCTTTACAAGGACAAGTGGTCTCCAAGGAGATATACGAAGAAGCCAGCGAAGAAATGACAAACTGGCGCTACCCTCATGGGTTCCGGATTGGAGTGACTTCAAGGTCCCGGAAAGAGAAGTTGTGAAAAGCTTGTCATGGTTAACCCATTCGAACACGTCTGAACCCGACACCTTGGGGTTCCCGAAGCATTGCCGATGCACTGGAGATTCTGTGACAAAACTAACACATGGAATATCGTTGCAACTGCATGGCTTGATTGTAGATACCGTCCTTGATGTTATCAGTTTCGATGATGCGGATATGGGGTCGGTTACCTATGCTGGGTCTTCTGGAGCAACAAAATCGGCTATGGTATCCCTATTAAAGTCAGCTGCATTGGTAACGATGCAGACTGTGCAGGACTGGGTATGTTGCTTTATTAAAACAACAACTGCTGACTATAGCCAAATCTGAACTCCAGAACAGCTTTTAAGAGACGGGTCAGCGTACCTCCTTCACCTTTTACTGGAGGTCGAATGTTTCATGGAACTGTCCACTCTACGGGCGAGATATCAAGATATCATTCTACAATTAACAGATCTATCGATTGGTGGAGATTCCTTGTCGTATGTCACCTTAGCAAGGAATTTCTGTCACAACAGGACCTTTTTCGTCACATCAAACCAGAGAATGGGTATTGGGCCTTCAGGAACTCGTCGTGGGGATCGCATTGCTGTAATTTTTGGGGGAGGCGTACCTTTCATACTAAGAGAAGGAAGTGCTGGATTCGACTTTGTTGGTGAATCGTTTATTTCTGGCATTATGGATGGCGAAGCTATTCAGTCATGGAAGAAAGGGGATATAAAAGATGAAGTAATAGAATTGTGGTAAGCCGAGACCTTAATAATATAATAGGCACAGGGCGTAGTACAAGGCGATATAAACGGGCCATAGCTCTGCTACTAGCTACTATATTGATTCATACTATCACTATTTACTGGCTCTATTACATCCTTTAACATGTAGACTAAGGCCTCACCTGCCTCTGGAGACTCTCAATTAAGACGTTCAATATAGATTTCTTTCAGACAGCATTAAGTTCCTCAGCTGTCTTATAAATCTCACAAGTTTGTTTCCCAAAGCCCCTACCAGATATATTTAGGGGTCCGCAATCGCCTTAGTCCCAAACGCCCGTCCTAGGTCACTATGCCTGTTGACAAGATATTCAGGCCTAAGTAAAGCAATGATATCTAACGCGTCAATTGACTTGCCACGCTTAACAACTATTCTAGACTCTTCTAAATAAGAATAAATATTTTAGATATACTGCATTACAAATTAGAGCAACTTAAATAAAATAAGCCTAAAGAGTTTTTATATTATCTATCTCTATATAGCCTGTCTGAAGAATAACTAACTGTTTTTCTTTTAGTTAAAGGTAGTTTTACTAACATAAGATATAGGTGGGGTGCCGTTTACGCCAGTTAGTAGTTATGCAATATATCTTCCTACTATAAGCCTTATAAGGTTAGATAACTATAGGTACTAACTGAATTTATATGTAATTTCTGCTGTATAGATGTTCAATCAGATAGGGTGATAAATGTCCGTTTTTTTGATTAAAGGCCTGCAAGGCTGTGAGACTGACCCCTGTGGCAACAGCCTGAGACCTGCAGTTACTGCCTGTAGATGCCTGATAACACCCCTAATGAGGCCTGTGAGGCCTGTGATGATAGCTCTGATGATGAATATAGTGATGTGGAGGACCTACTTGTGGCAGGGCTGCTTTATGAGGCTGCTGAATTAATTAGGAATAGGAAAAGGCTGCATTTTCTATATCTCTTAAGTTTAAGGAATATTATTAACCCTAGTAGGCTAGCTATAGTAAAAGAGAAGTTATAGCAGCTGCTATAAGGGTCTAACAGGCAATTTTATAATAAGCTATATATAATTAAGAAGGAATTTAGTTAGCTATATTAGTAGATTTTTAATAATATATATATAAAGGGGTTATGCTTGTAGACCTTACAGTTAAAGGTTATAATATTTCTATATATTATTAGTTAAGGCTGCTTATAGCAGGCAGTAGTATATTACTATAGTATTACTTAAAGCTTTATTAGTTAACTTATAAAGATATCTTTTAAGGCTTTTCTTAATATTTATAGAATATTTATTATCTAACTAAAGCTAGATTTTATATGCTATAAGCCTATTATAAAGCTATAATATTATTACTTTTTTAGCTATATTAAAGCTATAGATAGAATATATATAGTAGCTTAAATCCCTAAAGACTACTAAAGAAAATAGTATAATTAGAAGTTTTTAATTATATAGAATATCCTCTATGCTATCTGCCTAGATAGGACTTTCTTATATATTCTTGCTAGCTATAAGGAGTTTATAAATAATGCCTTGCTAATAAGGCATGCCTATAATAAGAGCCTAAAGATAAACTTAAAGAGATTTTATATAAGAGATATAGGCTTTAGTTTTTATAATAGATTTCTTATTCTTTATATTAATATTAGATATTATCTTAATAACTAGAAGGTATTTTTAGAAAGACCTTAGAATAAGGAGGAGTTATATAACCTGTATTATTTACAGTTATAAATTATTATTAAGTAGACCTTTAGTTAGGTTAAGAGGAAATTCTATATTATATACTCTTTACTGCTTAAATATTTAATATATAAATAGGTTTTAATTATATATGCCTCTATAGGCCTTTAGAATTTCCTAAAGTTATTAAAATTAAGGCCTTAATTAGGGAAGGATAATAGAGAATATATTAAGCAGATAAAGACCTAGGTAGCTATAAACTTACTAATAAACCTAGGGACTTTAAGAACTAAAATTATATCTAATTAGTAGTTAAAATACATTAAATAGAAGGTTAAAATAGAGGCATATAATAAAGCTATTTATAGTGTAGAAAATGAGTATTTTAATACTTAAATTAAGTAGCTTTTAGCAAGACTGTATTATTATAAAGTAGAAGAGGAAGGTTAAGGGAGGGCTAAAGAGGTTAGGAAGAGGCTATTATAAAGGAAGAAAAAGCCCCTCTTTTAGCACCCTAGCTATGATTTTTAAGGCCTTCTTATTAGGTCAGTTAAAGCCTAACTTTTAATCCTTTAACCCCTTAAGGAAGGCAAGATAATCTAATAGTATTATATTTTTAATTAGCATTAGTTTTAGTTTAAATTTTAAAAGTATATTTAATAAACTTAAAGCTATTAATTTATATATAGAATATTAAAAGCGCTATATAATTAACTAATCTTTTAGTATTTTCTATAAAAGAAAGCATCCTGACTTTTTATTAGGTTAAGTAAAGGGTATTTTTTAATAACCTGATATTAGAGTTATAACTGTAGAGGGGCTATAGAGGGATAATCGGGCTAGGCCTGCAGCAACTAAAGTAGCTGCATTAGCCTAAGAATTAGGCTAATTAGGGAATTATCTAGGAATTAAATTAAAATATTTACAGTAGCTTAAAAAATTCTAGATTTTTATTACTTACTATTTACAGTATAATTTAATTAATTGTAAATTTTTAGTAAATTTAAAGCTATCTATAACTTTTTATAGCATATTATATAAATCTGTAGCTTCTAACTAGTCTCTCGGGTCAGTAAGGTTAGTTAGTAAAAACTGCATAACCTAATTAGAAATGCATTTCTAGCCTCTTTACTAACTTTATTATTACTACTTTTTATATATCTTCTTTAACCTTATAACTTTAATATTATAGTATATTTCTAGCTTTTAAATAGCCTTAAGAGAAAATAAAATTATATATTTTATTTTATAAGTTAAGTTTACTATTTTATATTATTTTTAAACTTCTTTATTAACTTCTAAGCCTTAAATATCTTAATTTTACTAAAAATAGTCTCTCTTTAAAGATTTTATTTATATTATATAATAAATAGCATTTATAACTTCCTTAATTAATTACCTAAAGAAGGTTTTAAGCTTCTTATTATTAGCCTATTTAAAATACTATTTTTAAATATTCTATAATGCTTACTAGGTATTATCTATACTAATAAGTCTTTATCCTTTTTTCTAGCCTATAACTAAGGCAGAAACTGCAGTTTCTATCCTACTAAACCTGCCCTATTTACTAAGATAGTAAGGTCTTTATACCTGCTATAGAAATACATTTTCTAACCTTAAAGGTTAGCTTTAAGAAGGTAATAAAGATAAAGAAGTAGGGGTTATTATAATACTATAGAAAGCAGGCTATAACTATAAAGAAGTAAATAATTAAGCTTATACTACTTTATATATTAATATCTAACTATTCTATATTAAGATCTTATTTACTACTTGTTAAGGCTGGAATAAAATAGCCTATAAACTCACTATAAGTGTTAGGATAGATAATAGTAATAGAAGAGGTAGAGGTAGGGGAATTAGGTAGATAAAAAGTTAAAACTGCTGAATAATAAGGCATAGAGTAGGATTTATAAGATGAAAGTGGGTCCGTTAAAAGGAGCGATTTTTTCCAAATTTAATAATATATATTATGTAATAGAAAAGTTAATAAGTCTCTAATTAAAAAGGAGTTCCCTGAGTGGGAAAACCTGGGTCTTATATAGACCTTTAAAAGAGCGGGCATTGTGATTCCCAGAGCGGGGTAGCCTCAATAATAATGAAAAGACTATCACAAAAACCGTCAAAATTCGGAAAAAAGTAAGATATACTTTTTACCCAATTTAGAAGGCGCTAGGCTTTAGTATGCTTATAAAGCTTAAATGGGAAAACAGAGTTTTTCGTAGTGTGTTATGAATTATCTAACTAAGGGGTAAAAATCTTATATACGTAATCCTTATTATATAATTATTACATAACCCCGGTTATGTGATTTTCTAACTAATATTTCCTTAGTAAGAATATAGCATACAGAGCAGGGTTATATAGAAAGGGTTAAAAGAGCCTTAATTTCTCTCCTATCTAGAGAGGGAGTAAAGCTCTTTATATACTTTTAAAGCATTATATCCTTATTTAGGAAGCTAGCCTAATTAGGGCTACCCTAGCTTTTAATATACCTCCTAATTAAAGTTTATTTTATAGAAAAAAGCTTTAAGTAATTAAATTATATATAGTAAAATTTAAAATAAATATTAAAAGTATAATTATAGTGCTTAGTAGTAGAAAGTAATTATAAGAACTTATAAAGCCTTTAAATTACTTTTAAAAAAGTATAAATACCTTCCTTTTTATCTTATAAAATAAGACTTTTCTTTTTTATTTATTTCTTAAAATAGTAAGTTATTTTTTAATTAGTTTTTAAGTACTTTAATTTCTATTTTCTAATAGTAGTTACTTAATATAACTCCCTTTTAAGTACTTTCCTTTATTATATATATCTCTTTTTCTTACTTTATCTTAACTTTAATTAGTTTTAAGCTAATATTTATACCTATTCTTCTACTGCCTTTAGTAATAAAGGCCCTTTTACTACTTAGTTATCTAGTAATAAAAGAGTTAAGTATATATAAAATAAAACTATTATAGCTATTATACCCCTTAAAAAGTTACTTAAAAAGATTATTTATAAGTATACTTATAGTTAAGTTTATATAAGCATTTAATTTTATCTTTTTACTTTTATAAGTATTAATTTTATAATATAAGCTATATAAAGCTAATTAAAAGAAGTATAAGGAATATAATTTACCTCTTTATAATTATAAGAACTATTTTAAAGTAAATAAAGTAGATTTACTTCCTATTATAAGCTTTACTAATAACTACTATAAGATCCTCTGCCTTAATTATATTTACTTTTATATTACTAGTAAAAATAAACTTAAGCTTTATAAGGTTAATTCTAATTACTATATACAGTATTATACCTTTTATAAAAGTAATAAATATACTTATAAGCTTTAGTAAGTATATTTTTATATTTAATTTTAGTAAATTAATTAATTAAAAATAGCTTTACTTATATTAAACCTTTAATTTAAATTATAAAGAAAAGTCTTAAAAATAATAAGAAAACTATAAGTTAATTATTATATTACTTTCTAATTCTAGTAGCTAATATTATTTTAATAGTAAAAGATCTTTAATACTTATATTATTTTATACTTTACTTTAAATATTATTTTTAATAAGAAGATTATTAAGTACTTTAATAAGTATAATAAGGCTATTAAGCCCCTTTATATAATTAATACCTCTCTAAAAGCTAATATAAATAAGGGTTTAAAGCTTACTAGTATATAAGATACTAGTAAATCTAGTATTAAGTAAAAAGAAGCTACTTATAAAATTATTTATATATTTAGTACTTTACTTTAAGCTTTACTAGCTTAATTAAAAGTAATTATTTTTAGTAATAAAGCATAATAATACTTTAAGTAGTAGTATAATGTATAACTAATATCTGTATTATATAAGTAAATAAAGTAATATTTACTTTATATCTTTATATCTATAACTTTATAATTTTAATTTTTATTATATTTAAAAGAGATTTAAAATGCTTAAAGTACTACCTTAATAGTGCTTTTATAAGCCTATTTATAAGTATATTTCCTATTAGAAGATAGGTTATCTTAAATAAACCCTTTTAATACTCTTATTTTAGCTAAAGGTTATAGATATTAATATAGTAAAGATATATATTTATTTATATACTCTTTAATATAATTAAATATATAATCTGCTAATTATTATAGTAAATATTTTATAGTAACTCTAGATTAAAGTATATTTTACTAAAAAGTTATTTTAAAGCTATTAATTTCTTTATAATTTAAGCTAATAAAAGTAGCTTAGCCTTTATTATAAAAGTAGTTATTATAGCTTAGTAAGATATCTTTTAAATAATTAGCCTATTAAAGAGAGTAATTAAATATTCTTATAAAGACCTTTTAGTGCTTTCATTATCTATAAATAAAGCATTACTAGCTATTTATAGTGCTTAAAGCTTATTACTCTCATTATACTAAAGAGCAAAATCCTTAGTAAGGTATAAATAGCATAGCGCTTAATTAGCTATTTTATAATAATTAATTAAAGGATTTATTAAGTATCTTAATAGTAAAGAAACTATATAAGCTATATCTAGCTAGATTATAATTATTATATAAAGCAGTAATTTAATCTTTTCTTAATATAAGAGTACCTTAGCCTTACTTACCTTACTTAAGTTTAAATAAAAAGGGGTAATTAGAATTAGTATTAAAAGATAAGAGACTTTTATATATATTCTAAATCTTATAGTAACTTTCTTTATATAAGAATTATAGCTAAGGTAAATCTTCTATACCTTATAGTTATAAACTATCTTTATACTAAAGAACTACTTAATATTACCCTTTTTACTAAGCTTAAAATACTTCTTTAATTTATCTATAATATATAAAGCTTTTAAAAGAGTATCTCTATAGTATAAGATAAGAATATTATCTATAAAGAATATAAGGAAAATGTTTTACTTAGGGGAATAGTAGAGGCAGGGCTTCTTTTTATTAGCTTTAAGACTTAGCTTCTTTAAGGTAGCTATAAATATCTTAAACTATAATTAAGGTAAATCCCTAAGGCTATATAGTACTTAATTAAGTTTAATATATATTCTAGTAACCTTAAATCCTTAAGGTAGCTTATATATAACTAATATATTATACTTACTTTACTCTATATTAATAAAGGCATTTATTATATCTAGCTATATAATTTTAAAGTTAAATTAAGTAGTTAAGGCTATAACTAAGCAGAAAGAGCAAGCTATAAAAGTTACTATATATATACTTTTTATTATAATAGTAAATTATAAACTGCCTTTTATATAAATATATACTTTATACTTAATTAAATAACTATTTTTATTAAATTTATAAGTATAAATCTATTTTTATTAAATTTATAAGTATAAATCTATTTTAAAGGTAGAATCTTAGATTTAGCTTCTAAGTATTAAATCTACCTCTAGGTATACTTAGTATATACCTTAACTACTTCCTCTTACTTTATAATATAAAATTAATTACTTAAAAGGTAATTTTATTTCTTTTTATATAATACTAGTAAAGAAGGAAGGTTATTATAGTAAAGCTTCCCTCCTAGAGTTATTAGCTATAATATAGTATAGATTATTAGTCTAAATACTTAATGCCTATATAAATAGGTACCTATTATACTTATAAAGAAGAAGAAAGCTATTTTAGTGCTATTATCTAGCTTTTATAGGTCCTTATAGTAATTAGTTATAAAGAAGCCTTAAAAGGCCCTTTAACTATGCCTTTATATAGTTAGACCCTTATATAAGGTATTTAGTTTACTATCTCTTGCTAGTTACTAAGCTTCTTATTAACTAGCAGGGCTAGGAAAGATAGTAGGAATAGAAGGAAGCTGCAGCTGCAGCAGAGATATAGTTTCTAGGCTTTAGCTGCAGCTTATACCTAGTTATAAGGCTTAACTTTAGCTATTAATTAGGGTTTCTAGTTATATTTTATTAAAAGTCTTTAGATTAGGTAAGTAGCTATTCTTTAACTCTACTAGAGAGAAAAAAGGGAATTCCTTTTCCTTATAGTTAACTATAATAATTATATTATCTATTAATATTTCTTATAATTATAATAACTCTTATAGGTTTTAAGATACTTCTTACTTATTTTTAAGGGCTTTTAGCTTAATTTATAGTTATATATTTAGTAATTTATTTACTTTAGCTATTATAAAGCTTTTAGATATTATATAAGTATTTATTATACTTTTATTATCTCCTTTAATCTTTAGCCTACTTAGCTCTAATATAGCTTCTAGGGTTTAAAGTTTATTAATAATTTAAATTAGTATATACTAGTTTTAATACTTATTAATACTTTTTAAGGGGTTTATACTACTCTTTTTAATTACTTTTACCTTTAAATTTAAACTCTTAAATCCTATAACTTAGATAGGTTTATTAAGTAAGTTAACCTTATTATTATTTTCTTTAAGATTTAAGATCTATAATTTAAATACCCTTTTAAGAAGCTATTTAGCTTATTTTTAGCTAGATTTATAAAAAATATATTTATTAAATTTAACATTATAGGTAACTATTACCTTCTTAAGTTAAGAAATCTATATCTAGTAGATATTATAAGCTATATAGCCTATTAAGTACTTAATATAGCCTTTAGGGCTTATTTTAAATGCCTTTCTATACTTACTAGCTTTTCTATTTTAATTTAATAAATATATATAGCAGCTATATATATATATACCGCTCTAATTAGATCTAAGGTCTACCTTATGCTCTCTTATCTATAATAGCACTTTATGCTTAAACTAATTCTATAATACCTCTATTAGTAACTGCTATCCCTTTATAGCTTTTAGGCTAATATTAAGCAGGAAAGTAGAGGTTTATATGCTTTCTAGCTATAATAACTATAGTAGCTATACTCTATTAAGCATTACATTTAATTTCTCTAAGATCTCTTTCCTTGCCTGCTTAGCTGCTCTATTTAGCTCCTTTATATAAGGTAGTATAAGCTTAACTTCTAGGCTATTAAAGTATACTTATTATAAGAAGTTAGTATTTCTTAATATATAGATTATAGTAAGCTTATTATTACTATATAATTTATAAATAATTAAGCTAAATTATCTCTTAACTTATTATTTAAATTAAAATATTATATTAAATACTATTAAGCTATTTTTACTTTCTAATAGAATAGTATATAGCTAACTGCTATATTTATTCTTTATTATTAATAGATATTAGGCACTATTATATCCTATTTTATACTCTTAAAGATCTAATAAGTCCTTTAAAAGGGTCTTAAAGAGCAGTCTTCTAGCTAATAGTAACTAATAACCTAGGTTATATATATTTAAGTATAGGTTTTATAGTTAATATATACTATTTTATTAACTTATATATTCCTAGTATAGTTTATAAGCTTTTTAAGAGCTTCTTTCTCTAAGTACTTAGAGTAAAAGTACTATAAGGCCTTACTATTATCTTAAGCCTTCTAGGCATTTTATAAGGACCTTTATACTTAAAATATAAAGAAATATATTATACTTATATTATTATACTAAAGAACTGCCTTATTACTAATTAATATTATATTTATAAGTATTAAATAGTTTATAAGAAAGTAAAAGGAAATAGGCTTAAATTAGAATACTAAAATATTATATTTATATTATAGCTATATAAAGACTATACTATTTTAAGGAGTTTTCTAGTATATAATATAGTTATACCTTATATACTATACTTCTAATAATTTAAAAAGAGCTTTTAATATAATATTTATATAAAATCCTTTTATTATAATAATATTACTTAAGATTAGTAATTAAGTCTTTACTCCTAAAGGCCTATTTATAACCTTATAAATTACCCTAGTTCTCTTTCTTAAGATTAAGAAGCTTATATTATCTACTTCTATATAATTACTATAAGTTAAAGTAAAAGAATCCTTTTTAAGTAGAGCTATACTATTTACTAAGTATATAGTGCTATAAGTATTTAATAAAGTGCTTTATATAAATAGATAAAAAAGTCTTTTATAAGTAATATAAAGCTATATATTATACTTAGCTTTAATTAAGATATTAAGTAATAGGATAAAATTAATTAAATTACTAAGATAAGTAAATAAACTCTAATTACCTTAAATATATAAGCTTAATTTACTACTATTTTTAGTAACTTTTACCTTTAACTATTTCTAAAAGGGCTTATTAAGCACCTTTTTAATTTAATTAAGTTTACTATTTAATAGCTTCTTAATATACCTAGAAGAAGTACTAATTATAATATAGATTAAAAGGGTATATTCTTTAGCTTTTTACTAATAGTTATTATACTTATAAGGGCAGTTATAGTATTTCTTTAGCTTATTTAAGTAATTTCTAAGAGTTATATAAATTAAATAGCTCTTATTAAATAGGTTTTACTTAATTACTACTTATAGCTTACTAGCTAGCTCTATAAGAAAGATCTTCTTATTAATTTTCTCTTTCTTTAAAAGTGCATTTTACTTAATTTTAGCTTATAAAAGGGCTATCCTCTTCTTTATAGCTTCTAAGAAGCAATTAATACCTAGGTTTCCTAGAATCTCTATAATCTTATATAGTCTAGCTTAAGTATAAGCCTTCTGCTAGCATTATAATTACTATTCTAGGCTTTACTAAGCTTTAAAAGCATTATTAAGGACTTTAAAGTATTTTTAAGTAATCTCTTTAATAGTAGTAAATATACTTAGTATTAAGTCTTCCTTTAAGGCTTAAAGTAGCTAGTATAAAGTATATCTTTTAAGGTAATTTTCTTTAATTTAATTAAGTACTATAAATAAAATATTAGGCTTAATACTTTTAGTAATATAAGCTATAATATATAATTATTTAATTACTTATTAATAATGCTATTTTTATAAGTATTATAAGCCTAATAGAGAAGCTTTATAAAAGGTTTTAGCTTATTAAAAGTAAGTTTCTTAAGTGCTATTTCCTTTAGCTTTATTACTTTAACTTTTACTTCTTATTTTTAGATTTTCTTTTTATAAAAGGCATTAAAGTCTTCTATAAGGGGTTTATTTAGCTTATTATTAACTCTATTAATACACTTTAGGTTAATTTATGCCTAGGTTTTATATACTTTAGCTTATAATTTAATCTCTTAAATCTATAAGATTTAGTTATTTAGTTTATAAAGAATTATATAAGTTATTATATATTAAGTACTTTAATTAAAGTATAATATACTTAGTAAAGTATTATAACTATTATTATAGTAATAGTTTAATTTTATAAAATAAGATAAAAAGATATATATAATAAAGTATAGTAAAAGTTACTAGAACTTATATCTATCTAGGCTTATAACTATAGTATATAAAGTAGAGTTATATAGGAAGGGTTAAAAGAGCTTTAATTTCTCTCCTATCTAGAGGGGGAGCAGAGCTCCTTATATACTTTTAGAGCATTGCATCCTTATTAGGAAGCTAGCCCGATCAGGGCTACCCTGGCTTTTAACAAAGAAATATTTAAAGTTTATAGAAAAACTTTAATATGTAGAACTTGCTCAATTCTCTACATATTGCTTAGGTAAGCACACCAATCGAAAGCCCTGAATTTTCTTATTATTTTAGTATATATTTTGCCCTGATTGGTCATCTAGATTATAATATATTCCTTAGTTATATAATAAGACCTTTATATAATATCAGGTCTTAACACTACTAACTCTTTATTATTATTATAAAGGGTTATTAACCCTTAAGTATTTAAGGCTTTAACTGCTATAAGTCTAACTTCCTAATTATTTTTAAATGCCCTTTAATATAAGTTAATAGGCTTTAGTCTATTTAAATAGATTGCCTTTATCCTAGTAGTATACTTTTACTCTTACTTCTTCTAATTCTCTTTTATTATATAGAAGTAACTAGTCTTATAATTATAGCTAGTACTGCTTATATCTCTCTCTATTATATAAAAGGCCTTCTAATTCCTTAAAAGCTTACTTAGCTTTTAAGAAACTTAAGTAATATTAAATTTAGTAGGTAAAAACCAGTTAATTAGTTCCTTAGTGTTAAGACCTGATATTATATAAAGGTCTTATTATATAACTAAGGAATATATTATGTTCTAGATGACTAATCAGGGCAAAATATATACCAAAATAATGAGAAAATTTAGGGCTTTCGATTAGTGTGC